>JAZGTI010006831.1:0-22710 GCA_036877585.1 Botia kubotai | reverse complement strand
ATAAAATCACCCAGAACACCAGAGAACCCTAATAAAATCACCCAGAACACCAGAGAACCCTTATAAAATCACCCAGAACACCAGAGAACCCTAATAAAATCACCCAGAACACCAGAGAACCCTTATAAAATCACCCAGAACACCAGAGAACCCTTATAAAATCACCCAGAACACCAGAGAACCCTTATAAAATCACCCAGAACACCCTACTATAGAATGACGGCACCAGAAAATCTCCTGCACTGTCTTTTAGAAGGTTCAAGGCCGCAAACACTATAATGCTCTCTGTATTCCAAAAAAATGACTTCATTAAAACATAAGAGCTTCTTACACGTTACATTATACAGTCAAAGGTCAGTTTCAGAGCTGAACGTGTTGAGAACATCAATAAATGCAAAACCTTTCCATGGAAACCTCTTCAACACAATGATATTCTCCACCGCATTGATTGCGATGCAGACGAATGCAAATTCTGATCTCTTGAGACGCAGTGAATCTGCACCAATCGGCCGTGGGTTTATGGCTCATATACTGTATGCAGAATGGCAGAAACAGAAACAGCATTTGAAAATACAGTATTTATGATAGTCAAATCAAACAGCACCAGTTCAAAAGAACTACTGGTCTTACAAACCCACCGTGTGTTTAATTCTCTGCTGGTTTCCGGGATTCTCTATAAATGCTGTGATTATTCACAGCAAATGATATTCAGATATTGGAACTTGCTTTGTACACCGACTCATGTTAATGTATGAATAGAGACTTCAATGAAGTCCACAGATCTATCACTATATCTTAATACTGCCATATACCTTAACACGTTTAATTAAATTATTGAGGTAATTATTGATTTTGGAAAGACTGAATTATCTCCAGAAACATCATCTAAACCAGTGGATCTCAAACTCACACGTTTGTTGAGGTGCTCGGTTGAGAAACACTGATCTAAATATTGAGTTGAATATTGTTTATTTACAGTAAATGTATTAAATGGAGCAAATGTTGATCTTATGTTGATAGTAAGGGGCAGGATTCGACACTGTAGAGCTTCAGTGGGACTCTATGGATTAAACGCTTATCAACATTTCAATAAAACTCTTGAATAAAAGAGGCTTTTGAGTGTCACCTCAGCTTTGAGGATTTAGCAATAACTCTTTCCGTCATTATTGTGGCTCAAACTGAATAATGCTTTGTAAGGGAGCAAAAGAATCAGGATCTTTCATTTTGTGAATCTATCTGGCGTAGTAAAGACGTGTCTGCGCAGGCATCATGCTTCATTACTGCATAATGCCTTTTCATTTCAGAAGAATTTCAACTAAAAGAGACGCTGGGGAATTAATAGCTGTGTTTCTCTCTGCATGCAGCTGCTTTCACTTCTGCTCCTGCAGTCTCTGGAGTCAAATCATCTTCATATGATCCTCATAGTTCTGAAATTGATCTCATTTATTAGATAAATACGTTCTGCTTTGTGCTGATATATATCACCTGTTTGAGGATTTTGTGTGTCTTATCATACAGTCAGTCGATAAGTGAATCTTCGGAACCTGGTCAAGAACATTGTTCAAGACATTTGAAATCTTGAAATATGATCCAAACGTGTTTTTGGGCGACTCGTGTATCTGCGCCCAGTGCCATATTCAGGTTAACAGCACATATACATACACATACTGACATCACATGCAGCGAGGCGTCTGACTGTGTGTGTCTGAAATAAACACATACTCTCAGCATGTGTGTGTTTGTGTGTGTGTTCATCAGTGTCGTCTAAACTGCAAACAGAAGCAGCAGCTTTCTTTATGGCAGGGAATCTGGTACATCATTTCCTCTCGGCTGTGGAGGGTAAATGTAGATTTTCCACACTGAAGCTCCTGGGGGAAGCCAGGAATAAGATTCACCCTCGTGTTCATCTCACTGACAGCTGAGAAAATGTTACAACAAGTGGAGTCTAAAGTCCGTCTCAAACCGCTGACCTTTCTGAGCGAGCTGAACGTCTTTCTGTGAGAACAGCATTTCCTGTTCAGATCGGCGGCGCAGCGCAGTCTAATTCTGCCACCAAAAGCACTTTCACACCCTGCAAGTCCAGCACACAGCTGACGAAAGTGAAGCAGAAATCATTACCAACACACATCTGAAACGTTTAGCCTTCATTTCCTACAGCAGAATATTTAAAAAAGAGAGGAGGGAGGGTGAGTACATACACCAGCACTGCTGTGACATTAAAAGATTCACAATGAGATTTCTCTTTAACATCTCAACTGATTCTCCTACACAGCAGACAGAGAGCAAACAGAGACTTCAGCTGCTTTTTCTGAGAAAAACATGCCAGGAATCTCACGTGTCTACAGGTGTGAGACTCAGATGAGATCAATGACATGAAAGTGCTCAGTCAAAAGATCTCAACATAATCTCAAACATTTCTCATCAATTCTTTTAAGACCAAACAATCTGAGCTGGGCTTTCCACATTTATTACATAGTTGTATACTCCTACTGTATATTAATAAACATCTCTTTTGTATCTGCCTTTATTTGTCCCAATAAATTTAAGAGAATCTGAGACAAAACTGATACATAAATGAGACACAACTCCTGAGCTACAAAAGTGAGATGTTATCTCAGTTTTTTCTATTATCACATTAAATCCTGAGATAACTGAATCCCAAACGAACATTTTTTACAGCATGTCAACATATAGAATCAAGCTAACATGCGTTTCAATCTATGATGAACAAGAGTTTACATCAAACTCAGACGCACACTCCTCCCTCGGGTGGATTTCTGCAGCATTTGGTGTGCGGCAGTCGGGCAGAGATTCAATTGGACACATTATGGTAAAAGAGCTTCACTGAATGTTTTCTTAGTGTATCTCAGAGGAATGGAGCAGTCTGAGTAAGAGGAAATGTAAATCCTCCAGGCAGTGTGGGATGTTATCAAATGAAGTTACAATCTGCCAGCAGCAGACGTTTACTGTTTCACTCCACCGCTGAACTCACGGGAGCACACGCTTTAAAATAACCAAACAACAGTTCCTCGTTGAGATGCCATAAAAGAACCATTTATGGTTCCCTAAAGAACCACTCCAAGGGTCTTAAAATAATTATTTCTTTTTTACCTATTTACAGTCTGAAGAACCTTTATCCACTACGAAGAACCTTGTGAAACAGAATTGTTCTATGGATGTTAAAGGAACCATACAGTTACACTTTATGGAACCATACAGTCATAAACGGTTCTTCTATGGCATTGTGAAGCGCATCTGTACGGGTGGATGTTAAGTTCAATGCTCTGGAGATACAGGACATCGGCTCTGTCCAGAACAGAACACTTGCTTACTGTTCACTGAATAGTGTGCAGTATACAGCAGCTCAGTATACAGGCAGCATAACAACCAGCTTGAACCTCACTGCTTTGTGAAGCCCTACACAGGGAGGAATTTCATGTGCTACACAAACAGCGTTGCACATCAGACACACAACTAATTAACAATAACACAACACTCTGAATAATTATTAAAATCAACAGCACACAGAGGCATTCTGTCAAATAATCCGGCTGTAATTAAACAAACATTTTTAGCAACACTGGTTTATTTAGAATCAACGTTTCTCCGGCTTTGAATGTAAAGACACATGCGACTGCAAACGAGGAATGTTATGAAAGCGAGCGATTGTACGGCCCACATTCAGCATCTGTCCTCACACTGAGTACCAGCGTTAAAAACATGCAATGGCTCTTTTCAACAGCTTAAAAAGATTTTGGAACACAGCAGCAAACTGCCTGCAAATCTGTACAGTTGCAGAGATGAGAAGCATTTACTTTACAATTAAACGTTACTGAAGATTTTGCCCCTCACTTATCGCTGAGCGTTGAGTTTATCTGAGAGTTCAATTACTGGCTTATTTTCCCTTCATGTAATTAAGCGTGATGTTATTCATTACAGAACATCAGACGTGTGTTTATGCAGCACGGCGGCTCTAGAAGAGACACAAACACAACCTGCTGACTTCAGCTAGTGTATCAGGTCAAACACAAGGTCACTGTCAGCGGCCACAGATTCAGGCTTTGATAATTACTCCAGAAGAGCTCGTTTATACAGAGAGAGACCCACGCTGAGGCGTCTCTGTTTGTCCGCAGACACTCGTGCTTATCAGAGGCGCAGGAGATAAACGGGCTGCAGTCAAGCATGCAGTGTTTGGCTATAATAACTTGATGCCTGTGATAAATGAACGCGTCAGTGAACAGTTAACACGTTTCGTCTTATACATATGCATGAAGAGTTTAAGCCCACGATCGCACTACCCACACTTGTGTCTTCTGAAGGCTGAGAGACGACATGAACTGTGTGTTATTAAATCAAATGTTAAATATAGCTGCAAGCGACCGTCATTAGGGTCTGAACAGACTGGAATTTGAAATTCATTTGAAATGCTAGTTGTTTGGTGGTAAATGTAATCACACAGTCACATTATGTAGAGGTTTTCTGAAGTTAAAGTGGCTGAGCTTTAAAATCAGTGTAATTTAGCATATTTTCTCCTGCATGTACCAACTTATTTACAGTTTGGATGTTGTGTTGCAACCTACAAGCCAATTAGAGAATCATATGTTAGATATAAACAAACACACAAATTCACTACAGCGCCACCTTCTGGCAAGGTCTCACAACACAGACACACTGTAGGTAAACCCCGGTTGCATTGCATCGGTTTGATTGGCTGTTTATGTTAGTCATTTATGTTAACTGATATATATATTTTTAATTGTCTTATGTTATTATATTGTCTTATATCAAATCAATGTACTATACACACTGCTGACACTAGCAGGACAAAACATCTAAATTCCAGTCCATGCAGTTCAATTAACAAAAACATCAATCTGTTTGCTATAGCGTCTCCTGGTTTTGAAAGGATGTGCGCGTGCAAGATGGGTGTCAAGCTGATCCGAGACCAACCTGAGGTCTCTGAAGCAGAACAACTGAAACAAACTAAATAGCTTCAGTTCCTGCAGCTTCACTGCTTGGAGCTTTAAAAAATCTCCAGAAGAAAGTGTTAATAGATGTTGGTGCATAACGGAGGTGATGTTGACTCTGTTTTTGAGCTCAGCACACAGCAATTACCATCAGCCTTTCTCAGACACCTAATCACTGAAAACTCAACACAACCGCCTCGCTCCACATACTGCGTCCACTCATTAGTGCTGATGAGTAAAGGACACGCTGGTCAGGAGAACAGGGTCATGAGCTGGTGTGCTGATATAGCACCAAATCTCTCATTAGAAGATTCCAGTGGAGAGCAGCACTGTCTCAACACAGCTGCCCTGTGCTGTCAACATCCAGAGACTCAGAGCTTGTGTTATTCAGCTCTGTTTCTTCATCTGAGATGTTACTCCGTTCCACCAAATCTTTCTGAACAATCATGAACTTTGTTAATTATTCAGAGAGATTCAGCACAGCATGTAAACATCATGACTCTCACAGCTTCAATCTGACAGTTATTAATTTCACACGTCTGTAAAATCTCCTTTAAGCAAAAGGTTTGAGACTCTACAACAATCTTACACACACACACGTCCCCCGGGCCTGGAACGCTCCAAACTCAGAGAATCAGAGAAAACTTCACTCACTACACAAGCAGCACTGAGACATTAAAGAAACCTCTTCTACAAATATATTTAGCAACAGATAAAGCTCTAATACGCCCCCAAGCTCTGACACAGGAGTGAAAGTTACACACACAGACGATCTCAATATCTCTGCAGTAATATTCTTCATGATCAGTGTTTTGTGTGACAGGTTTTTGTGTTGAGTGTGTATCATCCATTTATAGTTATCAAACTCTTGATGCAGGAGTCTGTACACAAACATGAACTTTCAACACGGCCCTTTACACAAATATATTTATACTGAAAGGAAATCAGAATCTCATTCAATTCATTGGAGTTGTTAGTTCTAGCAAACGTCTGCTTGATTTCTCAGCAGCAGGAAATCAGGAATTTTGCATCTGTCGTGTTTTATCTCAAACACAACTATTTAATACTTCTGACAGAGTGAAAATACTCAGATACCTTCAGGGGTCAGTCAGTCTGCAGAATACAGATGAAAACTGTCTCTGATGTGTGTCCGCCCGTTCACCTTTAAACAACACCACATACGCCTGTTGTGTGTCGTCCGTCTGTGTGTGATGCACACAGAACTGACACCAGTCTATCCATCTGCCCTTCTGAGTATTCGTGATTATGTTTGGAACAGAATACTACAGTGTTGCACACTTCTCAGTGTATACACTGTACGCTGCATACCATCATTTTTAAATAGCATGCAGTATGCAACAGCAAATGTTTTACACAGCTGTGCTGTCAGCTCTAATTTTGCAATATTTTTTGCAATTTTTGCAATAATAGAATTTTGCAATAATTTTGCAAATTTGATCTAATTTTGTGTAACCATTTTTGACAATCTTATACAATTTTCCAAACAGCACTTGCTGAAATGAACATGTTATATATTAATTGTATAAAATGTTTATTTATGCCTAATGCATAGGCAGGATTTAATGTATACAGCACAATATGCAGTACGCAGTATGCAGTATGCTAGTGTTGCTTTCCATTCATGTCACACTAAAAATGGAAGGTCAGGTCAAGAGCGCTGCACTGTACTGCACATGCGTTCAATAAAAACAGTAGTACTGTACTATAAACACAGGTACGTTTCTACAGCTGGTACTGCTCCAGTCATTCAGAATGTACATCAGATAAACAATACACTCCATAATAATGAACATCTGCGCTTGTGTTCATGTCCTCTAATTACTTGCATTAGGCCACATGAATTATTCTTTGTAAGCCCCTCTGGATAACAGCATGTGTTATAATGTTATGAATAAGATTATTTCAGCCAGCTGATTCTGACCACTCCCTCCATCAGCACATAAACACAGTGTCAGCTCAATACATCTGCTTTCAGCTTATAATCAGAGTTGATTAAAACTTTATTCCCTAAAGCGATCCTTCAATAAACTTCTGGGATACAATAACGATACTACTGAACTTGTGATATAAAACACAATCTCAAAAACAAAGTACCAGCAATTACCCTAGACTACCACCTAAAGACCATAGTACATGAATATGATCATCATTCAGTACCGCGGTATTTCTGGGCTGGGTCATATTCTCCTTTGACACCACAACCGCACCCTAGCAACCTCCCAGGACACCCTAACAACACCCTAGCAACCTCCCAAGTCACCCTAACAACACCCTAGCAACCATCCTGGTCTGCAGCATAACAACATGCTGAAAACTTGCGGCAGTTTTAAATGACAAACCATATGTGTGACCTCAAGCAAACAGCTACAGCCACAAACCTCTAAAAAACTCCATTAGCCACAGCAGTGTATAAATCTCACATCAGATCATGACCTCAGGTCTCACACACCTCTTTGTCCCTTCACACTGCTCATTGTTCTGCACTGGGTTCTCGGGTTGTGTTTACAAATTGTTCTGTGCTATCACGCCGGGTACAAACAGCAGATAGGATGTGTAATGTAGGGGAGCCAGAAGCTGCAGAAGGGCTTCTCTGATTTTAACAGAAGGTTCAGAGAATAATGAGAGTGAGATAAGATCTGCTTCTTTTCTCTTCCACACAGTGTCCCAGGAGCACGTTTAATCTGAAAGCATTGCTACACCTCTTACTATCTGGCAGACTGCCAGTCATCATGTTTCAGAGCGCTGTGTCTCTCTCTCTGTGTAACCTCAGCGTATCGTTTACATCACGGATACATTAAGTAATGGAGCTTTAGAAAAGCACACTTCAGAAGTACAGTGTTATTTAAACAGCTCTCTGTCCTGCTGATATCTGTTATAAGGGACAGCTTCATTCTGTACACATCTGATCTGGAATCAGCTCTACATTTACTCCAATGATCTGAACTCTCACAGAAAGACAAAACAATAGCTGAAGATCCAGCAATATCCCTATATAGTCATATCCATGCAACTTCAACCCCTTTCAATTTAAATGAGGCTAATAATAGAGTTGATACTATTTGAACCATTATATTGATTACTGCAGCAGAAAAGCGTCCAAATGAAGGAGAAGAGCATTATAACAGACATACACGATTTGCAAAATGTCTTCAGTGAATCTGATGCTAAAACAACACAGAAAGTCTGTGCAAATAAACACACTTGATGATTCATACACACATCTTAAAGGGGATTTTGTTATAAAATGAGTTTAGAGGCAGTGCTACACTTCCAGTGTCATTACACACAGGCAGTGTGTCTCATAATGTGATCAGAACAGCACAGTGATCCGCCACACTCTTCTGTATTTGATGCACATGCTGGCGGTCTGAACGCCTGGAGGTGTTTGGCTCTCAGTATCAGCCAGGAAAACTTTATGAGCTCAGACTGGATAACGAAACAGCACATATCCCTCCCTAATGCAAACACAAACAACACAATCTGCAATCCATAACGTCTGCCTCTCTATCGCCATTTCTGCTTGAAACCGGAGAATTTAGTTATTTTCTCAACGTCTGTAAGAACAAGCTACAAACGCTGCAGCATCTACAGAACCCAGACATGTGATATATAAGAGCGTTTCCTTTCTGATTACAGACATGTTCTGTGAAATCTGACCCATTACCTGAAACTATAAATCATGATTACAAACATGATCATGTCTTTTAACCCTTTTTGTTCATTTTTTTGCAGCTTTAAACATACCAGACACAAGCACAAGTGCACCTCGATCACCATCACATTACACATCTGTACACTGTACTCTTCAAATACGCACTTCCTCTAAAGCACATAGAGTAGAAGAGTGTCTGCTTCTGTCTGCTAGATTGGTTTGTCATTATGACACATCATCGTCTGGTAAGTACTGATTGCATTTCAACTGGTCAGAGGCACACAAGGCCAAAGTTGAAAACGTTTAAACTCTGAGCATCGTGTTGCGAGCGCTCACTCGGTAGCTTCAGAGTTCAGTACACAGGGGAATGTAATGAGGTCATAACTCTCTCTTTCCCTGAAGAATTAGAGAATTGTTCATTCGCTAACATAAAGCATTGTTACAGTTTTATTTTACAGAGGAAATCAATGTTTGACTGCGCAGCTCCAATTAGCTCGTCACTAAATGACAGAAGCTAAACTTTTAAACAATCAAGCAGCTTTTACAATCAAATCAAGATGCATGTGATGCTAAAATCTAATAATGACTGAAATTATTTCCACTGTTGAAACCTTTTGTGTAGTCAATCATAATGCAGGTTTACATACAGCTTTCCTGTAGCTCAATGGTTAGAGCATGGCGTTAACAACGTCAAGGTCATGGGTTTGATCCCGGGATTGCACATACTTGGAATCAATGTATAGTATAATCAATGTAAGTCGCTTTGGATAAAAGCGTCTGCCAAATGCATCAATGTAAATATTAACAAGATTCACTTAACTCTCATCATAGGTGGAAATCTTATTCATGATTAATCTGCTGGTTTACAGGGACACAGGTGTGTGTTTGTCCTGCTTCTCTGGTCAAACACAACACCAGCATTCACTGAGAAATGCACATCATTATGTGGATAAATTGGGACAGTATTGCTGAAATTTTAAGAAAATAACAGATGTATTCAGCTTGAGGCTAAAGAAGCGCACGCTCCATTTGCACACTTGACACCGGCTGTAGTCGCCTAATAACAATGTGCGCTCATTTACACAAGCCCTGAGGCCTTTTCTAATTGGCTGATTCCTAATGAATGATATTTGCAATATCTTAATGGTTACAATTCATGAGTATTTAATGGAGCATTTAATATATATATTAAACGGTTTGCATGGCTAACTCCAGAATCTCCAGAAGTACAACTTGATATAATTGTAAATTCCACTTTAAGGTTAATAACAGATGCAGACCCTCCGAGTTCAACACACGATTATGGAAACAAGCTCAGCAGCCACACACACACAATAACTCTATAACTGGTCTGCTGAGGAAAAACTCAGGTCACATGTAAAGCATCAAGGTGCATTCAGCTAAGAGATGTTCATGCGATCACAGACGCAGATCTTACAGCACTGAAACTTTGACCTGATGTCTTCAAAAGCTTCAAAGAGGACATCTGCTCTTTAGAAAGGACAGCAGCAGACTGAAGCCGTGAGCTGGACAGAGAAACACTCACAAACACACACCTGCACATTCAGTACAACATGTGATTTCTGCTGGTGTGATGATCAGATCTGATTGTGATTTCTGTACACTGAACTCTTTAAATACACACTTCCTCTAAAGCACATATCATCACCTCACAGCTCGCGGTGGACCTTCGTTCTTCTGAACCCTGAGGTTGTGGAACCATTCACAGCCTCTAATCTTCTAGAATAATGAGTTATTTCTCTGAAATGACACAGGCATTGTGTGTCCAACATGTGGTTTGCATGATGCTGTTATCAGACGTCCTCTGTTTTTAAACCAAACGGTAGTGTTCAGTGAAAATGACTGTCATTTGAAATCCTGGTGAATTACAGAAGCCTCGTGTATTGAGGATCAGTTGAAGCGTTTCTGTGGCGTCCAGCACAGCCGCTGCAAACATAACGAAGCTCTGATGCTCGTGACATCAGTTAGATCACACACTCAAAGGGTTCGAATCTGCACAACGTTTGAAGAGAGAAGCGCCTCGTGCCTCATCATCCCACATCAAGAAGGAGGTTCTGTGAAACCACGTCTTTCATGTCTCTCTTGTTTAAATGTGCTTTCATTTTACTCTTTGACCCCGGCAGTGTTTCTGTCATCTCCACAGGCAGTGCATTGTGGGACGTCTGCACATACATCACATTATCAGAAAAACACCTTCAACCAGAAAACACGTTCAAAACACACACAGGTCATGAATCAATCAAACACAACATTCACACAGTAGCTGAATGTGGCGCAGATTTACTTTTTTCCCCACATGTGGCCCAAATCTGTTTTTGGATGAAAGTCAGCAGCAAAAATCTAATTAAACCCCACATTTCCAATTCAGATCAGTCTGCTTTCAAACTGCATCAAAAACAGACTTAAGCAGAATCTTGTCACTGGACACTTTGGCTTGTGTAGATTTCAGTACACTAGGAATTCCTCAGTAGTGACCTTAATGTTATTTTTATTCACCTGCACAGGTTTTATTTCTGATATTGTGGTCTGGCTGTGTTTGGCATTGCTTCAGGCTAGTGTACAAAGAGACACGGTGTCAAAGGAAATGTCACACAGAGTCCAGCATTACATTCACATCCAGACTCCAGCTCTGCCCAGACACACTCCCCAATCCAACAGCGGCCTTTAATAACACAGAAGCTGAAGGAATATTGCATCCAAAAACAAACATTCTGTTGTTATTTACTCACACGTGTATCATTTCAAACCCTGCTGCTCCGGTTTTGTTTGTGGAAATTTTGAAGAATCTTCACACAGCCCAGACAGAGTGAGAAGATTCAAATTAGTTCACTAATAATTCTTCACTAATAATCTCTGCAGTGACTCTCAGATATCGTCCTCCTATCTCAACAATTAGCCATTTTCGGCGTGTGATTCCAATGATGTCACACCTGACATGGATCTGACAATATATTTGGAATGATACAAAGGTGAGGAAATAATATTTTTTGTATGTGGTCATACAGATCACCAATCATAATACTGCAGCTGTTAGAATCTGGCACAGAGACTGTAATGACACAACTGCACACACAACAAAGAGAAAAGAGCCGCATTTCTGTGTGAACTAATGGCAGTGATTGACCCATCAGTGCAGAGAAAGGGAATAGATCTCCTGTCAGCTTTCCCTTATCTTCCTCTCTTTTTTTAGTTTGCTCTTTCCTGCAAACCCCTGCCAAAATCACACAAACAATAAATCACAGGTACAGCTTACTCAACGGCTGCACTTTACCTTCTCTATTTAAATGACACGCTGCACAACTGCAGAAATATTTGCTCTTCTCTCCTGCAGGCTCTCCTGCACTCAGCTGTCATGGTTCTGCCGTGACACCTGACACACGACAAAGCTGAGGAAGACAAACTCGCCTCACAGAGACAAGGCTTCCAAGGCTCTCCTGGAGAACAGGAAAATTCACAACAGAATACTGCAAACTCTGGAAATAGAAATACTGCAGCCGTATGTAATTAGTCAGTATGTTATTGTGAGTCCTGTTATTGTGACTACTGTTCTACAAAGATGTTTAACTGCAGTTATTAGTGGGGTGCGATATTAGTGTGCGTGCGCGTGTGTGTGTGTGCATGACCATGCACAAATATTTAGACATTAACAAAAATTTAACATTACTACCTTTAAGACAACAGTATAAATATCATCACATCTTAAACATGATAAACTCTCAATGGAAGCGTGTCAGTTTCAGGGCAGCGTACTGTCCATGAAAATTGGACATAATTAACAGACAAGACACGAGATGATTGGAAGCAAGATCAACAGCGGCCTGGAGTTGTGACGGGAATTATCACACAGTCGGGCGTGAAATGAGGCGCTAATTGTTCTTTAAGATAGAAATGAAAAGATTTTCAAAGCATTAAAAGGGCAAATCTAGAGCTCAGATCGAGAAATGAGAAAAGTGACATGCATGCAGATTCACAATGACACTCCACAGTTTCCAGATTGTGGGATTTTTGCTGAGCGTTGCATTTATGTTGCTTAATTGCTTTTGTTAAACAATTAGGGTTTGAAATCCCCCGCCATTATTCCTCTCTGCAGATGGAGAAACAGTGACACTGGTGTTGTTGGAGTGTGTTCAATACTCATTTGCCACTTGCCATTAGATTTCTTCAGACTGCAAATCTGCAATTCAGTCGCGCCGCACAAGGCGCTCTGAGAACTGCGACGCAACATAATCGCTCAGTGAACACGGGAGCTTGGGTCAGCAGACTCAACATGCAGCTTTATCCTGCATTATAGCACCAATTCAGCATGATCGTGTTACTTGTCTTGTGTGATTCGAAAGCCAATTAAAAAGCAGAGCCACGGGAGACCATGCAGAAAGATCTGCATCGCACACAGATATGCGACATAACACTCACAGCAATTTCTCAAACACGTTCATCAATCAAACTGAACATGAGACAGTGATGACCACCTCACATTTACAGATGCACAAATTAAAATAAAGACACACTCACTGGTGAGCTGGCGGAATGACAGATCTAACATCCATGATGTCACAACATCTTATAGAGGGTTTCTGTCTCCTGAAAGCCCAACAGTAACTGTTCACATGCTCAAAATCTACACACGTTTCTTCTCTAAATTCCCTCAAACCACTAGTCAACCATCCCCAACCAGCTCTACTAGTCCAATACACCAGGTCCAATTCAACAGTGTGAAATGATTCATGGTTCAGACTATTAGAGGAAACATGAGGTCATCTGAAATGAGAAGACTATATGACTTTGAAATGATTCAGTTCAGTCTATAATCACTTCATGCTTTGTCTGATAATGAAATTATTCAGATTATAAAGTTTTTTTCTGTCCAGATTGGCCTGAAATCCAATTACACATTTGCTTAGCAGAGAACATTTTTCATGAGGAAAAACGTAAAAGGCAATGAGAAGTTAATAATGCACTACCAACTGTTCTGTTAAACAGAAAAAAGCCACCATGTTGTTCAGCGTTTGTGCTGAGAACTAGTGGCAAGGTTACAAAATCCACTGAAGTCTCCACGACTCCTCAGCAAAAGATTTTACACCAGATCAATGTTTTCAAAGGCCCGTATCACAGGAGAGCTGAGTAAAGCCTTCTGTTTTTAATGGCATCAGTCTGCACTGTTCTGCTCGGCTCCTGTCCTGATTTGAACAAAATTGACTTCCTAAGACAATCAGTTTAATGCTACAATAACATAAACCAGATTTCATTTTAACTTACAGAAATTAAGTTATAAATTCAAAATTGACCATATTTGCTTGTTTAATATACACATTCCAGGTCTTTTAGTTAATAATTCAACAGTGGTATTACACCAAAAAATAAACATCTGTCTCGTAATACAGTAACTTTCTTCACCTCCTAAACTGTTCAGTCAATGAAGATCATTGTTATACATAATTCAAAGACAGATAATGTAGTATTGTAAATGTATATACATTTAATGCTAGTCAATATTATGCTAATAAATGTTTCAGCAATAATAACAAACAATTAGGACAGGAAAAGAAGTGATATTACTGATGAAAACTCACTTATTACTGACACATGGAGACACTCAGAGTGACACACAGTTTAGAAGTGGCTGCTGGTGACACTCAGCTGACTCTGTTCTAATATGTAATACCTGTTTTTGACTGTCCAGTCAATTCCTCAATATAATCAAATTCTACATTGAACATCCAGTTACACATTATGGTAGTGAAATGGTTTCTGAATGCCGTCTCACGTTGACCTACAGAAAGAACAAATTGTTTTTACTTCATTAAAAATGGTGATTGCTTTTGATTCATGTGTTGAATTTTGTAACAAACATTCTCAGAACAATCCTCACTGGCCCTGATCTGCTCTGAAGAGGAAATGAATTGATTAGCACTTCACACAACAGTAGAATACATGCAGATTAAAAACCAGACACTTGTTTTAGTTTAATCTCTGTTTTCCGTGCCGTGTTTGGACGAGCAGCTTTCAAACCCTTGGCTCTTCTTCAGCGTCCAGCCGCCACACGTAATTACCCATAATCCCCTGTACATGAGGAGGACTTGCTCCAGTGAAAGACTGAGCGGCAGGGCTGAACGGAGGTCTCTCTCTGAGACAAAATAAAACAAATCGATGTGGTGAAGAGGACTGAAGACAGACAGACGGTCTCGTCCTCTCTAACAGCACTCAGCTTCACTTCCACTCTTCCATGCGTTTAACAGAGCGACACTTTCCTCTTTAATACAGGAGATTCTTCCACTGTTATTTCTGTCTTTTATCCTCCTCACACTGTCCTCACTGTGCATCTGCTGCTGCCACTGAACAATTTCAGCCGTCACAACAAAACCTCATCTACAGTATGTTAGCCAGCTCCACAACGTTACCTAGTTTAAGTACACAACATGTATGTAGATCAACAAATATGAGATATTACTGGTTCCCTGGCAGCCTATCAGGACTCAGACCAGTCATTATTTATCAATCATTGTTCCAAACAGAAGCACAAACAAATGAACTGAGACATTAGGGCTGTAATACTCAAGAGCAAACAGAGGAACGGGGTAACAGATCATGTAAAGTTCACATTTCTATAAGCTTCTGTTTAAGGATCCTGTTAATACAGCTGTGTGTTCAAGTACAATAAAACAACTGGTTTAATAATGAGTTATAAATAATCAGTTTCAATTACATCCTGAAGTCCTGATACAAAGGGCATTCAGTTGTATATGAAATACCCCACCCACCTACATTAAACACATGGAGCGTTATGCTCCCTCAGAAGGGGTGTCCACTAGGGGGTAGTACTGAGCAACTGTAGACTACTCTGGGTTTTATTAATGCAATGAATAACAGCAATGCAGTGTGAATTATGCATTCAGGCTAAAGAGTTTATGGGTCACCTTATGGTGAAAAGCACCCAGGACAATTGTTTCTGCCTCAAGTAAACGAACAAACCTTTAAACCTGCATTTAGAATGATGTCTTCTAGCCCAGCTTAATAGAAGAGACAACTACTTGCAAGTTTAAGTCATAAAATGAAAAGTGCGGTGACTGAACAGCCCAGCAGTCTCAACCAATGGCATACGTTTGGGGTGGGACTCTGGATATAGCCGACCAATGGCAGACAGGGGGAGTGTTCAGAATGCAAATATGAAGTGACACACAAAATACACATTTCAACTTCTGTGACCTACAAAGCAAAAAAACCATCTATCACCATAATAGAGATGAGAACAAAAAGTCAACCGTACGAGTTAGAAATCAATAAATGAATTATGGCTACACATTTGACCTAATAGCATTTCTCAATTGAGAAGTCTGGATTCATAATAACGGTTTCCAATAACTGAAACACAACAGAGAAACAGGAAGCAATATCAAGTGTGGAAAAATGGCCAAACTCGATGGCTTCCGTGAACGCGCCTTTCTTCAAAACTCACATTTTATTCTTCATATCAAACAGCAGTGAAGTTTCTCTCATACTGTCGTCAGCGGCCTGCTGGACTCTGCAGGATCCTGGGCATTTCCCATCATGCATCAGAAAATCAAATGTGGCACCTCTTAAAGAGCGTCTGTAATCTGAAATGCGTTACTGAAGCTGCTGACGACTGACTGACGCCCTGCTGCATATCTCAAGCTTTATCTCCCCCATTGGCCCACTTTTCCTCGTCCTCGTTTAAATATATTTAACCTGCTATCTGCTCGCTGAATATGAGAATTTCACTTAGTCAGGCATTTCCCGCGATGAAAAGAACGCATTCCTGCATTCTATTTATATTCTCAGTTCCAAATAATGAGATAAAAGGGAAAAATATGTATTTGCAAAAACTATTGTGGCTCCAGGTTTCTGTGTTTACAGGAGCGAGGATATATGATTTCAGATGAAAGCCATAAATCTGTTACTTTCTGTCGGCTGGCAGGTAATGAGTTGGTCGAGAATGATTGTTTGTTTGTTTTTAATAATCAAAAGTGAACACAGCAAAACAAACAGTCATGCTGAGTTTTCTTCAGCAGTTTTTAATAACTGGATCCACAAGATTCAATCTTCCTTGTTGTGCATGCAGGTTTCACTTAAGCTCCAGAAATGAGAGGAACAGCTTTCTTATTGATAATAAATTCTCAGGTATTCATGTGGAAATAATGCTAATTAAAGGTGCTGATACTTGAAAACTCCACCCAAACAAATGCATCCCTCCTTCATTGCTCCACCCTCAAAATAACAAACATGCTGTGCAACACACGCCCTCTATTGCTGATTGGCTGTGAAATTGTTGCGATTACTCCGATCCACTTTGTTTTTATCCTGTTTACATCCAGGACTGTGTGCAAACACACTATTCTTTCAACACACACACAGACCAGACAAGAGTTCCTCTTCAAATCCAGATTTCAGTGGCTCTCAGACATTGGGCTTCACAAGCAAATAAACAAGCTGATCTCAGCTGCCTGACAGTGCCTTTATAAACACTTAAACTGGTTTGTTGGTACTGAAGAAAGTACAATCAGGACACTTATGATAATAAAAACACATTTTGGGGGTAGAAAGACATTTCTTAAAAGTTTACCACAGATTTTTGCTAAAAAATAAATTAGGAGGCAATGCTTCAGAGAGGTTCTATCAAAAACATGACCGAATGCTGAAGTCACACAAATACAAGAACATTTGTTCCACTGTGACTTTCTCACATCTGAATCCAGCTTTTCACAGAAATGTCAACATCTGAGAATTGTGGGCTGCCTGTGTCGTTACTGCTCAGCGCCAGCCATACTTCTCTGATGGTAGAGTGAATTTATGACCCTCTGCGAAGAGTCCATCCTTCTCATCCCCAATTCCTGGTAGAAGACGTCAGATCTAAAAGGTTCTAACATTCTCTAGGGGGAATTTGCAGAATTTCACTGTGAATAAAAGACTTTTTCGTGAGGCACAGATGACTGAATGTATGTATAACCTCAGGCAAGAATTTGTTAGATTATTGCTGCATCTTGGGCCTAAATGGTTCCCAAATCTAACATAACTTTAGTGCTGCTCGCGAAGGCAAATCCAGCCCATAATTCGTCCTGCATCTTTCTGCATCAGTTTAATATGTTCAAGAGAGGTGTTGCTGCTTTTCTAAGTGATCTAAATGTTTCAGATGGGCAATAAAACAAGCCACAAATTCACACTGCAGCAGAGATCTGAGCAATATCTAGAACAAAGACCAAAAAAGTCACAGAGGCTTGAGAGCGGTATCCAAGTAACATCCTAGCAACCAGACAGCAGCACGCTAAAAGCATCCCAACACCCTGTCATCCCTGGATGGGCTCCTCACTACTGTCCTCAACAGAATTCATTTAAATCTAGAACCCTGTGATGGATGTCGAGGGCTAATTGCCATGGCAACCTAAAGTACATCAGTCAGTTCAAAAGCAAGTCAGAGCTGCCGAACTCATCAACTTTTCACCAAATAATAAATTCACTCCCACAGGTAACACTAAGCAATTTCAGTCTTACCCTACTGTAACTCAAACTTCAAAATCAAATATAGTGGGTTGATTTTGGCAGTAATGAGTGTTGGTTATCAGTCTGGGTTCAGTGAGAGCAGTCTGTCAGGAATATCGCTGTACTGCACAAATTAAACCTTATCAGACCGTGTCCTCTGCTGCGCATGCGCCAACTCAATTCAACCTGACTGCGGACGACACGTTTATGAGAGTCACAATGATAAGTGTAACCAAACAAAACTGTAGCTCGTTAAACTCTTGCATTAAAATACACATCATGCTATGCGTTTCTCGTTTCGTTCATTTCTCGCCCCGTGTGTCGCTCCGTCACTTTACTGTGCAACACCATCCAGTTCTCTCACCTCTTCACGCTAATTCACACGACGAGAACGGCTCATCTAACAGCTATCAGGAACATTATGAAGTGTGAATGTGTTCAGGTTCCGTGATTCACTACAAACGATACATCACAACGTCTGTCAGTGACCGAAGAAACAGCTCCGATAAATCAGCCAGGTGCTCTTTCAAGTGAACTTCAGATGTACCTCATTCTTCATGTGGTCCGTGACGTCATCTCGCCGTGTTCGCGTCCTAATAGTTCCATATACAGACGACGGGTCGAGTCACGTGTCAATTACCTGGCAGACCACGTGTCCGAGTATGCATACTTCCCTACTATACAGTATGCGTAACTGTACGATATATGTACTGAGGAATCAGTCACAGCACTTAAAATACAGCTTTTCTGTTAATTGTATATGGATGGCCCACACATGCACAGGGAGGATCATTAGCTGGGCTTTCAGGGGTGTAAGTGAAATATATTTCTAATTTAATTCAATGGTGCTGTCTCAGTTTGTCAGTGGTTTAAGAGTTTCTGTGCAGCAGTAAGTTGAATTATTAATAGTGCACAAGGTGTTGATCCTCATTATCTTCTCTTGCAGGTGAACAGATGATTCTGAAGACATGTCACAGTTTCCTTAACATTTCTCCTGAAACCATTAAACACCCTTCAGAAGGGCCAACAGTCTGTATGTAATGACGTCTTGAGGAGAACCAAATTAGCATTGCAAAGCACATGACACTGCTAATACTCTGTTAAAAAGAGCCATTATAAGTTATAGATACATTAAATAATATAACAATGACAAAGTTTGTGCAAAGACAATGAGTAGCATGACATTTTAGGCTGAAGGGTAATTGTGTGAGGAGAATTGATGGATGTCTCAGCACTGTGAGAACTGTGGGACACCTTGAGTCCTGACAGTAACCAGCCCAAATTGGCTCCAGGAAACCGCTTGGGTTTCACCATCGGCAGGGTGGGGGGCTTAGAAATAGCTCTGCATTTGAGTCAGGCGCTGCATCATTAGCAGGGGTTTTCATACACCAACTCAAAAACCTGCTAGCATAAAAACAGAGAAGGGCTAGTTTGTAGTTCTGATGAGAACCTCTTGTGAACCTGCGGTGAAACCTGAGGGTCAGACCACTAGAAACGACCATCTGATCCACATGAGCTGTCAGACCTGCACTCACGGTCTGTTGATACAGGACACGAGTTAGTGATTCTAGTCATCACGTACAAATGTGTTTATGTTTCATTAGCTGGATGGTTTTGGGCAGGGAATGATTGTCTTGAATTTAATGCTCTCTGAAGTGTCCCGCAATCTCAGGTCTATTTGCAGAGTCTAATTTGAACTCATAAATGAAGTCAGAGGTGTTGGTTGCTGTTTCGATTGTTTTGTTTGTTACTTTATCAATTTCTAAGTGGCAGCAAAAGATCACAAGTATCATTATGACAGTTGTTGTAGTGATCATAAGAACAGGGTGTTAAATTGGAATTTGAACCGTTACTGAATTACAATTCAAAGAAACTCAACAGTTACACAACAGGAATTGTTGATGAGATTTTTCCACCTCTAGCTGTGTGTTAGAAACCTTCTGTTTCTCCTTCTGTTCCTCTGCATATAAGGAGGGCATTGTGTGCTGTCGTAATGTTACATGTATATGGTTACAATTTAGCTTAAAGTCTGTTTACTGGAAATTTCCCATTGTGACAATTTACCCCATATGGTGTCACAACATGCCCCACACATGGAGTCAAAGTGTGTTCGATGTACTGTGTCTTTTCCTCCTGGCCAGTAATGGTGAACATGTTTAATGCTATTTGTATAGTCAAGACTTTAAAGTATGAGCCCAAACTGACAAACCTATAGAAATATTCACTGAAGTGTGACGACTAGCCCGCTCTTACCCTATATCACACACAAGCTCAGTACGTTTAGACGTTCATGTGCTGCCATTGAGGCAAACGACCTGTGGAGATGCCAGTTTCAGAGCTGAGCAGGATAACAACAACATTTCTCTACAATATCTGCTTAAGCAACCCTGTGGAAGGTGGCTGATGTATAGTGTTTGTGTGGGAGGGAGAGAGAGAGAGAGAGTCATGTCTTTCTGCAGGAAAATGAAGTGTCTGCGCTGTGGCTGAGACATCTACACTACCCTCCCTCCATAATGTGGTGTCAGGCCCTCCTCTCATTAATTTTACTGCAGTGTTTCCTGAAAGCCTCTGAAGTGATGCTCGTGTGTGAGACAGACCTGCTCTCCCCCTCATAACAAACACCATCCCGCCGAGCAGACACGAGCCGGAAAATGCTGCAGCCAATCAGAAACACGTGCAGAGTATGGCATGTAAATAAACGGCCAGTGTCATCAGCGCTTTGTTTCTGTCCTGGGAAACAACACTGTCATAACACATAAGGTTGAAAAATGAAGAGATTCATTAACACTATAATCAGCGGCGCGGTTATTAAGCAAGTGTGTCCAGTTATTACTTTCATAAACGTTTTAATTGAATGTCCACATTTATGACTTTCAAAAGAAGGTTTTGTCCTAAAATGTCACAGCATTTTTAATTTGCCTTGAAATGAAGCAAAAAGCACATTACATGAAAAAGCACATTACATAAAAAAGCAGATGGGTGATATTAAGCTTTGACCTTAATTTTATGCGTTTAATTTTAGTTTAAAGCACAATAGAGGAGAACAGCATGTAACAGTTGGCAGTATGAGTCCGTGTAAAAACAATGAGCACCTTGAATTCTTACTGTCATAGAGAGATTTTAAGACATCTCTGACAGGACAGAAACAGGTCGCTTGTGACAGGTATCAAACATAAGTGTGAGCTCATGCTGTAGACTAGACAATTGTCTACATTCAGAAGATGAACAACAAGTGAAACATTTAAGACTGGGTTTTAATAAGCAAGTTGTAGACCATTATAATTTATGTACTTAAAATATGTTAAAATAGGTTACATATATACAGTATACTGCCAATTAAATTACATCAGAGTAATTTTAGAGTATTTGTTTTCAGATCTATTTTTAGTTATTTGAACAGGATAAAGCAGACACCCAGGCACACCATTAACTAATCAGATAATTAAAGAAGATAGTGGAAATGTAATATTGATACATCCGACGTAATTATTGATCTGGCTGTGGGAGGTTTTATACGTATGGCCAGCAGGTGGCAGTGTCGTGTGCACTTGTGTTATGAGAGCGTGTGTTGTTTATCATTAAAATACTACTATATATTGTAGTTGACATTGTTCTGTAAGGGCACTGACTAAGTGTCTTAATGTTGGGCAACATTCACTTCATGTGTAATGATCTGAAGGTGTGAATATGTATGAAAACTGTTAAAGCAAAGCTGCAGATCGTGTCACAATACTGACTTGTTAAGGTTTGTTCTTGTTTTTATAGATAAAATAATAAATAATTATTGAACGATAGAAAATGCAAATGTGTACACAAGCCACAAAACTTTATTTCTTAAAAAAAACATATGCAGCTTCAAGCAAACGTGTAGATATAAAATACAAAAGAAATGAGCCAAAACGACAATAAATTGTCATTGAAGTCAACAGTGTATTTTAGTAAAGAGGAAATGCATCACAACAATACAGCTCCATTTCTGACTGTCAAAGCTTCAGGGTAAACGGTGAGTTTGGCTGTTCTCAAGAGTGTGAAGGTCAAACTGATGCAGAAGGTTAAGCAGCTGTTTCACTTCTCCAGCAGAATCCTCTCCTCCTCCAGCCTGCAGTCTCTCAGTCTGATCTCCCACACACCCCTCATGATGGACGCTCTGCACACCAACACCTCTGTGCTTCTCTCTGTCATTCTATTGACTTCTGCTATCAGTGCCCATTTAACTGTCAGCAGAAGAACATGATCGACTTACATTCACTTTCAGAAGGCTGCAGTGCACCCCTACCACACCTGTACACATACACTGGAGTGAGATCACCATCAGACTGAATCAGACACAAGGAGCTCATCATAATGCATCTGATGAAGATCTGATGATTCATTGAGTAAACACAGTCTGAATACTTTTTTTTAACGTTTGCACATTTGTATTATAATACATTTGCAGCAAATGTTGTTATGAATAAATAAATGCACATGAAATTGCTTCCCTGATTAATTCTCTGATCATTTCTGAAACAGCTTTACTGAATTGAAACGTCAGGCTATAATTAAACTGCAATAGTG
>JAZGTI010006830.1:0-22711 GCA_036877585.1 Botia kubotai | reverse complement strand
AATTTTCATATAGTAATCCTAAAAGCACAAGTAAAAAATCTTTTTCGATTTGAATGATCAATTCAGACTAAACAGTGACTGCGTTTGGTGGAAGAGTGTTTAAAAGTGTACAAAAGTGTAAAAAATTACCCTTTTAAACACATTTCTCCCAAATCATGTGGTCTGTACCCCACACAAAGCATGGTTTGCTATTGTCTAAATTCACTATACTGTAGTACTACAAAGGATTGGCTGACAAACATCACAATCAGAGCTGAGAGGACTGCAATATAAACTATATGTACACAAAAAGCACATTCTAAAGCGAATATTGTGTTTTAAGCATATTATGTCATTTGTGATGTCACCTTAGGTTTAGCAGCTCGACGGAGCAGAGCACATCATCCCGGCTCATGAGACGCCATCGTAGGCGCAGACGGAAACCCAAAGCACCCAGGATGGAAAAGGTGAGCTTACTGTGCCTGATAGACATCCACTGTCTCTGTAGTCAGTGTTGAACTGTTGTGTCTTTAGATGTGTCCACATCTCTCTCATTTCTCTCTCTCTCTCTCTTACTCTACCTCTTCAGTCCTCGTCGTTCAGCAGTATAACTGACTCCACCATGTCTCTGAACATCATAACTGTCACATTAAACATGGGTGAGTATGTACACATGTATCTGTGTGTCTACAGACAAATGTAATTTGTGGAGGATCACATATTGAAACAGATTTGAATTTAGACCTATTCGTTTCTCCCTTTTTGTATTTCTCTTGATATAGAGAAGTATAATTTTCTGGGCATCAGTATAGTGGGGCAGAGTAATGAGAGGGGCGATGGAGGTATCTACATCGGCTCCATCATGAAGGGCGGGGCGGTGGCTGCTGATGGGCGCATTGAACCTGGTGACATGCTTCTGCAGGTCAATTACTTTATTTTACAATTACATGGTTAAAACACTCCTGTTTGGCCTGTCTAAGATGTGTTTTTATGTTGTAGGTGAATGATATAAACTTTGAGAACATGAGTAACGACGATGCAGTAAGAGTGCTGCGAGAAATAGTCCATAAACCCGGGTAAGAGGATGTAATATATGGTTTAAACTTTACACAGTCTTAGCATTGACAAGAGCAGTGTGTCGGCACTGACTTGTGTTTATATTTACAGACCCATCACTCTGACAGTTGCGAAATGCTGGGATCCAAACCCTCGTAGCTGTTTCACCCTTCCACGGAGTAAGTGTACACTGGGATACGTTCCAAAATTGAATTTAACACAAAATGACAGTCGCAACCCAGTCATTTTATATTAGATTTTGAAGCCAGTTTAAACACACAGGATTTTAGTACAACATAGAACTTCATACATCTAAATAGATTTTAGAGTCTTTTTTAAAAACATATAAATCGCTTGCAGCATTCATTCTTTGACTGTTTTTGGAAGCATTTGAAGTGACCAGACATCCTTTTACTCCTTGATTCTCCCTGTATTTTTCAGGTGAGCCGATCCGTCCCATAGACCCTGCTGCCTGGGTGTCCCACACCGCCGCGATGACGGGGGCGTACCCGGTGTACGGTATGAGCCCTTCCATGAGCACAATCACCTCCACCAGCTCCTCCATTACAAGCTCCATTCCAGAGACTGAGCGTAAGTGTTTCCCCCCACCCTTCCCATAATCCACCTCTGCTGTGCCCACTGCTTCCTCATCTGCTAACCCACTGCTTACTGTGTTGTTGATCATAGCCCCTAACAACTGAATGTGTAATCACAAACATTAGTGATTAATCACAACCATTTGAATTAAGAAACAAAAACATTAGATCAATTTATCCAAAGTAATGTTTGCAAAGCCTTAACCTCATCTCAGATCAGTTGATAATGGCTATAACATTGTAGTGTTGTCATAGAGCTCTTTTTTTTATCATTTTTCCATGTGTGGCTGCTGTGCACCTTGTCATTCTTCATGACATTTGCAGGCTTCGAGGAATTCCACCTGTCCATTCATAGTGACATGGCAACAGTAGCCAAAGTGATGGCATCATCAGAGTCAGGACTGGAGGTGCGAGACAGAATGTGGCTGAAGATCACCATCCCCAACGCCTTCATAGGTAAAATGAAACACTCTCAAAATCACATGGGCTTCATATTTGTATTATCACTGGGAAATGGGAATCATTGGCTCCTAAAATGAAACATTTAGTCTGCATTTTAGACACTAAATTACAGAGCTGATCAACGACAGTTGCTGAATGCACTTTAACGCTCATGCACTTTTAATGCTACTGTTAAATTTGTTGGATGAATAGTGAAGATTCATTTCAGTAGTTGATATCTGTTGGATACACTGAGGAATACATCAAAATGTCAGTAATTGAATGCTTCTCCATTATTTGCAGATCAGCTTGCATAAAGATTTATAGCAGCTTGTCTGGCCTAGTGCATACAGAGAAATAGATTTAGCGCCTCAATACACTGAGTGTGTCCTTCGTTTGCTACCTTACAAATAAATATAGGCCTACCTTACAGGTATAATTCAGTAAGATGCTAAACAAGAAAGCAAGCACACTTTTCAAGTAGAACATTTTACAAAATTAAGTTAGGTTTTAGATGATTAACAATTAAAATAGTGTTTAAAATGAAAAACTACTTGGACATTTTCTGTTAAACATAGGTGGAACATAGTAAAGGGTGATGAACAACATCTGTGGTTACTCTGTTGTGACAACTGTATGATTTTGAGGGGAACTGATGCTGCCTTCACTATGCTTGTCGAAAGATCCTACTTCCCACTGCTTAAGTCGTAATTGCTCTGCGGTCGGAGAGAACAGGAAATAGGCTAGCTTACTTGATGGATTTTTCATACATGCCGATTTCTCAGTGAAAGTGTAGCAGCTAGCTCCAACAAGCAGCTAGCAGTTACAAATCTGCTTAAATGTATATGACTGGAACTGCAACATTGTAGCTGTATTTTGAAAGAAAAGTCACGTACTGTTCGCTAATGAAATGTCTTTGTCTCCTCACTTAACTTCATCAACATTATCTCTGAAGCTCATGTATCTGTGGCTTCATACATTCAAAATGTATGAATGTAAAAATGTACATTCAGGTTTAGGATCAAGTGTTTCAGAAACATGGCTTCGTTTTGGGACCACTGTTAAGGCCCCCTCACTCAACAACAAAATGTGTTCAGAGGTAAAATATTTGTCTTTCAGGTTCAGATGTGGTGGATTGGCTCTATCATCACGTTGAGGGCTTTACTGACAGACGAGAAGCGCGCAAATATGCCAGCAACCTGCTGAAAGCTGGTTATATCCGCCACACAGTCAACAAAATCACCTTTTCTGAACAGTGCTATTACATCTTTGGTGATCTCTGCGGCAGTGAGTTTTAAATTTTTGGTTTTTAAATAACATTTCCTCACTTTTCCACTCATTAATGTATCTTTATTTATTTCCCTCTTCTATGTTCCCTTCCGGCGTCTCAGATATGGCCAGTCTCAACTTGCATGATCATGATGGTTCTAGTGGGGCGTCTGACCAGGACACTCTTGCTCCGTTGCCCCACCCTGGGGTAGCTCCCTGGCCGCTGTCTTTCCCGTATCAATACCCCATCCCTCATCCATACAATCCTCACCCTGTGCACGATCCCAACTACAGTCTCACTGCAGGGGGAGGCAGTGCTGACAGTCCGCACAGTGAAGGTAAGATGGTTTTGACTCTTGGTTCCATATACACCTTGGTTGCGGGAACCTTAATACTAAGCAGCGATGTACTGATCAGGGTTTTTTTGGTCGATACCAATTTTAACAAACAGCTGTCCAATACTGATATTATTTTATTTTCACACACATTTTTCCCAAAATACTCATGAGCATGTGATCATATGAGTGATTGTATTTAATTATTTAATAATTAAAGTGTTTAATTATTTTACCCACAGAAAAAAGTTGGTTTGTGCAACAGACCTTATACCACTCGGTGTCTTCATGCAGTTAATTATTAACCATTAATTAATTAATCATTAACAATCAGATTGTTATATTGG
This sequence comes from Botia kubotai, assembly GCA_036877585.1. Lineage (NCBI taxonomy): Eukaryota > Metazoa > Chordata > Actinopteri > Cypriniformes > Botiidae > Botia > Botia kubotai. Next base: position 18,688 of record JAZGTI010006830.1, on the reverse strand, counting down.
CCTTTTTCATGCTATAGCCAATATGTCGATGTTGGTCAGAATACATCAGTGTATCCTAATAGTTAAAGAACACAGTGACACAAAAAGCCTGACATACAGTTTTTTTAATCACAGGCAGTCGTAGCAGTGGCTCAAATCGCAGTGGAAGCAAAAACGATGCAAACACGGCAGCTGGGACACATGAGTCTGGAGCCAAATCCGGGGGAAGTGGAAGCGAGTCGGAGAAAAGAGAGAAAGCTCCCAGTGAGCGCTCAGCCGCACCCGCTAGCGAACACAGCGTGCGTAGCACACACACCATGCGGAGCATTCACAGCACCCACTCTCACAGCCAGAATCAAGCGTGTGAGCCACCTGGTCTTCCTCCCCAGCCACAGACACCCGTAACGGCGACACCAGGCTCACCTCCCGGCCGAGAGCTGCCCTCAGTGCCGCCTGAACTCACAGCTTCACGCCAATCTTTCCGCATGGCCATGGGAAACCCCAGTGAGTTCTTTGTTGATGTCATGTGATCATGTGACCCGGAGGGGCCAACTCGCACACTCTAAAAAACACTATGACATAAAGAACAAAAAATCAGAGGAGGAAGATGATGATCATTTGATTAGGTTTGTAAAGAAGTATGATGAGTGCCCTTCTTGTTGTCCCTTCTGTGTCTGTGGCCCGTAGTTTCTTCAGTGAAGAAGACTGGGACAGGTGAAATGCTCACATATGCCATGATGCCCTCTGAGATTGGAGGCCTCTGATTGGAGTTGATTGGATGGGATGCAGTGGTGGAGTGAAAGTGAATGCTGTCTGGCTTTTGTGTACTTTTTACATTACCTGCATATTTTGTCCAATTTATTAACCTCAAGCTAAACCCCATTTTTCAAAGATGAACTACAATCAAAGAAAACAACCAAGAGAGGAAGAGAAATAGTGAGAGACATGGGAAGTGTGCTTGCTTTATTTTCTCCATCTTTTACTTTTTAAAGGATGTACCGGAATTAATGGTTGATGAAAGAGAAACACTATCAAAGAATAGAATGTTTGACTATTATTTTATATTTATGTCTGTTGTTTTATTATTTCTGCTAACAGTTATGGAGAGTGAGTGAGCACTGAGGAGAGTTTACAGACAGAGCTTTTTTTAAGCCTGTCTTACTTTCTGAATCAAAACGTATTAAACATGATGTATGATGTTCAAATTAAAGATAACATGAAATGGTATTTGCAACTTATTTTACCCTTATTTAACCCGAAAATTAAAAAAGAAAGAAATGCTTGATTTTACCTCATTGGATTGTGAAAAGTGGGTGTTACATACCAGTAGGACATAAACCAGTACCATAATACCATAATACCAGTAGGGAACACCACTCCCATACTGAAAAAACAGAAACCGCCCACTTTTGAGGAGTTCAAGTTTAGCCTTGAGATCATGTCAACAGTTTTTCACTCATGAATTGTTGCTTCCTTTTTAAAATCTATCACCCGCATTAAATTATTTATCTAATGGTAACATTGTTGAAAGACTGCATTTTTTACAACAGTAGCTTAAAATAATTGCTTAATAGCTAATTGACTGTGTTAAATTAATTTCTGGCTTATGTGACATCAGATAAACAAGGAATGTTTCTCATAGGAGAAAGTTAAAACCATTATCGTTTTCATCAAAGATTATTACTGGAAAAGTTTCTTTTCTCTTGAACTCGTGCTGGTTAATCATGCACAATTTTATTAATTTTGATTTTATGTTGTCTTTAAGGAACATCTTACATAAGAAGATATCTAATCCTGTACTGTTACTCTTTATAATACTTAAACTGCATTCCCCAAGATGAACTTCAGTAACATTTGATTCAGCACACACACCTGAATGAATATTATGCACTATAATTTACTGGATACCACGCTCTCTTCAATCGCTCACTCCTCCTTGAACAACACAGTACTTAATATGTTAATGTTTTGTCATCATTAACTATCAGCACTCTGTATACTTTACCTTCAGTTTGTTTCTCTGTAAACCATTCCTGTTTCTCAGATACAATTATCACATTTCTAATTACTGGAAACAGAATACCAGTGTTAAATGGTTTAATTGAATACTTACTGTACACTCTTTATGACAACACAAAACAAATTGTTTTATTTATAAATAGTTTATTGCCTAAACATGAGTCTGTCAGTGTTTATGGTTTTCCAGAAACTCTTATTTTTTATTCCTCCACAGTCATAACAAGGTCTTTTGTTTCACACAATATAGAAGAAACTAAATGCAGCCTGCTTATAAAGTATAAACATAAGATGCTCTGTCAGTATTTATTACATATAATAATGCGAGTTATTTACAAAACATTTCTTCATCTGCCTTTCTTGAAAAATAATCCATAAGCATATTTGTTTAGGTTTATATATAAAGATGAAATTATTGCTTGGTGGGTGGCCTGGGTGTGTGCAGAGCAGAGGTGTATACTGAGAAATATACTTGAGGGAAAAAGTCTAGTATATCGTGTCAATATTTTACACAATGGAAAGTCAATGTATTTGGCCTAAAATACTTGAAAGTAAAAAACTTCACACATTTAATTGTAAGCATTTAATTATTAAATATTATAAATATTAATATATTTCTTAAATATTGGCCTTTAATAAAAACAATAGAAATATCCACTGAAATAAAAGACAACTCTGCCCCATTCTCCGGGGCACAGAATATTAATACTTTACCATGTGAAGTATTACCACAGGGTCGTTTAAGGTTTTGTGTGAGGGGATCGTGTTTTAGAGTGAGCGAGGTATCAGGTCTTGGGCTGTGTGATTTTTTTAGGTTGTGTGAGTGAATCGGGTGTAATTGTGTTTCAGTGTGTTCGCGAGTGAATCGGGTTTTAGGGTTTGTGTGGGTGAAACATGTTTTAGGGTTCGTGTGAGTAAATCGTGTTTTAGGGTGTGTGTGTGTCAGTCAGCTGACGGCTGCAGACGGAGGGAGGAGCGGGCGACATTTTGGATTCATGAGTGAACGGTCACCGCATTCTGAAACAGGGTGCAAACACCGAACAGCCCCAATAACATTCCTCTCCAGTCAGAACCCCAACACATCTGTGTCCTGAGAGCCGGTCCAGAGACGGACACATTTACACACAAAGGTGAGTGAAATCCACCAGCGAGGTCAGTCGTGACAGAACCGAGCAGGGCTAGTCAGTTAGCTTAACCAGCTAACCGACCGGATGCGGATTGTTTTCAGTAATATTCAGTAATACACTAATTTTAAAAATAAGACTGAATAGTTTGAAACTGTTAATGAAAGGAAACGTCATTTAAGACGTCTCAATTCGTGACATTTTTCCGTTTCAATGTAAAGAGATACTGAGCTGCGGCTAGCGGCGGCATACCTTTGCATTGAACAGTTGCCGTCCATTTCAGCTTTAAATTTGAATTAAAAAAAATACAAGCTGTGTTTTAAATTAAGTGAGATGACATTAAAAAGTAATAAACGTATGTTTGTCTGTAGTTATTTTTAAGGTCTTTACAGTGATTTTGAGTCAGTCGCAGTGGACTGTCCATCCGCGGATGATAAATACTGCATAGAAAGCTCGAGAAAATGTATATTTATTTAAAAGAATAATAACATAAATAAAATGTCCAACTTTACTATAATTCTTTGTGCAGTGTTTTGTTTTTGGTGGATGAATGCTGCAGAACCTGAGAAATCACATCATAGTCGAAATTATTTGTTATTCTAAACATTAATACGAATATTTATTTTATTGGTCGGACTTTATAATGTGTTAATTTTTCACGTGGGATATGATATTGTTTAACAGAAAATGATGTAGAATGGTATTTATTTTTTTCATATCAATGTCACCTGCAGATTAGTTAAGTAGGGCTACACCAGCCATTTATCTAATTCTGGCATGTGTCTGCTTGGGTCAAGGGCAGAGGTCCTGCAGAGAGATGCATGTGTGTCTCAGTGACTGGGTTATATGTCATAGGAGATAAAATATTATTTATTTTGGCTGAAGAACCGCATTCATGAGTTAGGTCATGCAAAGGACACATACAGTATATCATATAGAAATACCAAGGCTCATAGTTCAGAAGAATCCATCATAAAAGCCATCATAACTATCTAAGAATGAAAAACAAGATTGGTCTGTTAGTGTTTAAAGGTAAAGTATGCAATTTTGGAGAGGCTAGCAAAAGCAAGCATAAGACCCCCTCTCCTTAGAGCACTATCCAAAGCCACGCCTCCTCAACACATGAATGCATACATAGTTTGACAGGCATGTAGGACATCCTATAATTACACTCAGACTGAATGCAATGCCATTCGGATGCAATAGGATGAACATTTATGCTCCTGTACTTTCCATGGAAGATATATATTTATATAAATGTATTAAGACCACTTTACTTAGTGATTGCTATCAGGATGTGACGAAACTTTCAACCAGCATAACAAAAATGTTTCTGGAAAAAAAATGCCTACCCTGCCTTTAATTCAAATATCGAGTCATTGCAATAATACATGTAATACACTCAGGCAAATCAACTGTCCAGACATTATAATTTTCTAAATTTAAAATGTTATTATGATTACACAACATTACGCAAAAAAAAGGCTATAGACATTTTTGAGCACATTACATGATGCTTACAGCCGATATGCTTTTAATGTGTCCAGTGACTGACAGCTTGTTTTTCAGCATGGCTTATGAACACTAAGAGATCATCACCATGATTGGAGGACTCTTCATCTACAATCACAAAGGCGAGGTGCTGATCTCCCGGGTCTACCGCGATGACATTGGGTGAGTCTGTCTGATGTGTGGCATTAATGAGGTTGTTTCATGTGTGGAGAGCAAGCCGACCTTTGATGGCTTCAGTATAAAATAGATCTTCTATTTTTGACGTCACCGGATTTGCTTTGCTTTGTTAATGAGATTGTAAGGGATGCGTACCTGTGCGCATGCTTGTGTGTTATGGACAGTCCTGCTTATCTCCTCTTTACATGTCTTACCTTCTTAAAGGCCTTTTCTAATTCTGGATTCCCTGTTCATCTGTTCATTTTCCCAAAGAGACCTATGAGACACCAGATGTTGTGCCCTAACTTGAAAATGGTCCGGAAAAAAACAGAGTTGTTTTGTTTATCCTTTTTTTTGTCCATTTATTCTGACAAGCTCCCCTGTGACAATCACCAGGTTAAAACCATCAATGAATTCCAAGAGGAAGGATGAGAATGTAAGCAAAGGAAGTTAAATTAAGGAACATGAAGATCAAGGCTTTGTTTGGACATGACTTAGATTGCCTGGAAGTTGAGTAAAATGTCAGTTCTGGAAAATCCAGACATCCCTTGAAACCACAGAGATGGACTGTTCAGAGAACTGTTGCTATGGATACAGTGGGTCTGTACATCGCTGCCAACTCAGCTGCCGTTGTCGCAGTGTGTGTGTGTGTTTCTGCACACATGCCTGGCAGTATGAGAGAGAGAAGGAAACCATTTAAGTTGTAGGGTGTGTGCCTGCAGGAAAGATTGAGCTCGGAAATAAACAGTGAGAAACACAACATAATGCCAGACAGCAAAAATAAAGAGTGTTATTTCATGAACCTGGTGGTAACAAAAACATGCTGGAGTTACGTGCCATGGCATTTGACCTTGATGTATCCAGTCACTTGTTTGTTAGCAGACACTTTCCAATCCCAGATGATTTTATGTATATGTAATAAGTCACTTTGGACCAACTTGGGTGTTAAACTACAAGCTTTGAGATACCAGCCCAGACGTCATAACAGTAATGCTGTGTTTCCGTCATGTGTTGTTCTCTAGAAAGTAAAAAACATTAGGGGGATAGTGGGCTCAGATTGGGTGTGTGTAAATCTAACCAGATCAATCCGTGGCCTAGATGTGGGCGTGCGGTCTCACGGCCAGTGATCAGGGCCTCTGACTGCCACAGAAGTGCACTTTAGCCCTCAGGTGATCTACATGATGGCTGCAAAGTTCTGCAGCAGCATCTATGTTGATTGTCAGGGAGAATCAGCTTTATGTGTTCTAGCTCTTTGCATACTTGAATATTGACTTTCCTCTTTTATCATTCATCTTTGTTTCTTTCAATATATACACATGGTAGTCTGCTCATTCACTCCATTCTGACGTTCTTTCTGCAGGAGGAATGCGGTGGACGCCTTCCGCGTGAACGTGATCCACGCGCGGCAGCAGGTTCGATCACCTGTCACCAACATCGCCCGCACCAGCTTCTTCCATGTCAAACGCTCTAACATCTGGCTGGCTGCTGTCACCAAGCAAAATGTCAACGCAGCCATGGTGTTCGAGTTCCTTTACAAGATGTGTGACGTCATGACTGCCTATTTCGGCAAGATCAGTGAGGAGAACATCAAGAACAACTTTGTGCTGATCTACGAGCTTCTAGATGGTATGATGAAACCTTTTTTTGTGCAGATGGGGGAAAATAATAGGCGTTATTATGATTCTGTGGAGATATTTACACATCTGTGAGGCACATCTGCTGTGCTGTTGTTTTTTTAGGTTTTGATTTTTATGACTGGTCGATGAGAAAATCAAAATCTAAAGAAAATACTGCACAAACAGACACGCATCTCCCCATCCTGTTGATTTTTATTAGTGTATGACCGATTATATTACTGATTCTATAATTACTTACTGATTGTATAAACTAAGAGGAATCCTTTTTGATACCTGATTTTACGTCATCGCTAACTAACAGCTTGTACAGTGGACAAAGCTATGCAAGTACAAGATTAAAAGATTAAAGGATTTCATATAGTATGATCATTAGTGCTACTGACAACCAGATTGTCTACTTGCTAATGCTAGTTGATGGCTATTGATTTTTAAAGGAAGTGAATGTTCTTATTCCAGAGATCATTTTAAAGGGCAACAGTTTAATTGAACATAGATGAGTCATTCATATTTTACGTCATTTTCTTAGGAGAGAATTGTTTTTATAAGAGTGGATTTTAAATGTGTGTATCTTAGAGTACACTGGCATTTAAATGGCTTCTTGGCTAATAGACATGGTATACAGGCCACAAAACTCCAATTCATAGTTTAATAGACACTCATTGTTTGTCTGTCATTTCACTGTAGAGATCTTGGATTTTGGATACCCCCAGAACTCTGAGACTGGAGCCCTGAAGACCTTCATCACTCAACAGGGCATTAAAAGTCAGGTGAGTTTTGCTTTACACACCAACATATGGTTCTTATTTGTCAGACTATTCTCGTAAATCAATGGTTTATGGATAAACAAACAAAAAATCTACATAACCAGAAATATTTTAAATGTTTATATTTCATGTATCAATATTTGTTTAAATATTTCTCACACCTTTGTCTTCATGTCACCCCTCTTCACATGCCCAATGACTCGCAACTCACTGCCTCCAGCATCACGTAAGCACAGTTATACCTCACTATTTATAAATGTGTATTTCCATGAAGCTTTGCATGAAATCATGTGATGCGTAGAATGAAGAAATTTGGGTTGGGTCACGCTAAGGTTTGTATAAAGCTCAATGCTTTGTATTGTTCTCAGACGAAAGAAGAGCAGTCTCAGATTACCAGTCAGGTCACTGGACAGATTGGCTGGAGGCGGGAGGGCATCAAATATCGCCGCAATGAACTCTTCCTGGACGTACTGGAAAGCGTCAACTTGCTGATGTCACCACAAGGTGTGTTGCTGCCCTCTGCTGGCCAAGATGAGCAACACATTTGTGTTGTGGATGAGAATCACAGTACTGCATGATTTTAACACCCATCACCGGATGTTGTGAATGTCTTATTTTGTGTGCATGCAGGTCAGGTGTTGAGTGCCCATGTGTCTGGGCGTGTAGTGATGAAGAGTTACCTGAGTGGAATGCCAGAGTGCAAGTTCGGCATGAATGACAAGATCGTCATTGACAAGCAGGGCAAAGGAGGCACCACTGATGACTCTGGCAAGAGGTGAGTTAGTTGACCCCAAGAAGAAACTTCGGGACCATTATGGTTGTTGGATAGGGGTGTAACAATATTCAAAAAATATACACCAAATTAAATACTTTTCTTTCAGGCTTTAATTTCATAATTGGTGTAAGTAATCAGCTTTCTCTCTCTCTCTCTATGCGTGTAAAAAAAAGCATGTGCTTGCTTATTTCTGAATGTAGATCGCTACTTAAAGCTGCTGATAGTTTTCAAATTTTCTGCACTTTGAGTTGAGACAAAACGATCAGTCGCATTTAAAATCAATGAAGCCTGCATAATACAGCAACATTTAATAAGAAAGACTTAAATCAGACTCCATGATCACCACCTTATAGTGCATTTGTCACATTTATGCATATATTCATACTTTATACATATTGTCTGTCTTTAATATACTGTAAATGTGATGTACCTCAGAAGATAAATGACTGTTTTAGAAACAAGGTTCTCTCTGTCAGGACTTAATTTGTTGAGATCTTCAGTGTTTTTTCACAACTTTTAAATGCCCATATTTAACAGCTATGGTGAACACTGACATGGCCATTGACAGTAAGTTTAACTAGTAGTTATGCATGGCATATTTCTGCTAGTATATTCCAAAAACCACTGTAAATATAAAGCAACACATGATTGCACCACACTGTGCTGGGAAACAAGTGCATGTAGTATAATAATATATAGTATTACATAGGCCTATGGCTGGTTTACTGGAGGGTTTGTAAGGCACCGTTCTTTGTTAAACTGCAAAATAATTGGAAAAACACTACATTATTGAATTGAGTGAAATAGCTCCTCCTAAAAATGCAGTGATAGTTTTAATGTCTTAATTTATCCTTAACAATTAATCCTTAGTCAACTCCAAAATTCATCAATCCCCAATTTGAGCTTCTGAAGGGGAATTCCCCTGTACACTACAGTTACTGTAAGTATTATTATTATGAAGTTTAATGTAAATCTAGTGTTCTTCAGCATGCTGATGCCATGCCATGTCATGAACCCTGCCCCCACAGCAGACAGAACCAACTCGAACCTTGGCATTGGTATATTGTTACACCACTTCCTTTAAGTGTTATAATGGTAATGGGTGCCGGTTTGCACTAACTCAATAACTCATTTATCTGGGGCTGTTTATCCAGTAATAACCAGTACACCTGTTACGAATAAAGCTCCCTTGCAATAACCTAAAGAGAAATAGAGAAAGTTAATGGATTGATCTTTGTGGGGTTGGAGCGTATTTCCTTTAGAATCTTTAATGATTTTTTTTTTAATCATTTTTTAATGAATTTGATTTAATGTGCTTTGGCCCATCGTTTGAAATCTCTCCTTTCAGATGTTTCTGTAAATGTAGTGAAGATTAAATACGGTGACTTTTAAAAAATTTTTTACACATTTTATTTTAAAATTCTAGATTTGTATTTAATTTAGCATTGTATTTGTCTCAAAGCTCCTGCAGTTCCATTATTAACCACTAGGTTAATAATGGAACTAGGTCACAAGCCTCATTTAGAAACACAAGCTTGTTGACACTGTCAAGTTTCACCTGTAAATTCATTTTCCCCAGATCTTTATGTTAAATATCAAGTCCTGTAACATGTCGTCATATGGTCTCACTCTCTTACTGTTGCCTTGAGTGCTGGTAGGTATTTGTATCTTTCTGCAAGAATGTTTTGAGGTACCATTGGTTTAGTCCTTCATTTTCCATGTTTTCTGTTGATTTTATGTGCTTCTCTCCTCTCTCTTTGCTGGACTTCAGTGAGTTGGGGGGCAGGTAGCGTAATTATCACTTTTGACCTCACGTGGTCCATCACCATCACTCTATTCTGTCTGAACCGTTTGTCTTTGTGTCATGCCATCAAATGTGATTTTTGCATGGGATGACAGTCAGAACCTCCAGATTTGTTAAAAACTGTGTGTGAATGAGATGTAGAGCAACTTGCAATGAAGGTGCGTAGCTTTTTCTTAGTCATCTATCTTGTCTCATATCGACACTCTTTTCCTATCTTACTTTACCAAAGAACCTTTGAGAGTCACTCTTCTTAGAGTCTGTGTTGCCCTTCAAATGCGTCCCCCTCAATTTTGACCACAGCATAACATGCTCCATAATCTGGTCCTAAAGGGATATTTTACTCAGTTTACTTTAGTTTACTCACCCTCATGTCATTCTAAGCCTATATGATTATTATTTTTCTTCTGTGGAACACAAAAGAAGATACTGTGAGAAATGTGTCAGTGGTTTTGTGTTCATACATTGAGCGCCACTGTTGTTTGGTTACCAACATACTTCAAAATATCTTTTGTGTTCCTCAGAAGCAAAAAAAGTCATACAGGTTTGGAATGACATAAGGGTGAGTAAATGATGAAAGAATTTTCATTTCTGAGTGAACTATCCCTTTAACTAATAACATCCTTCCGAACAACAAGAGGACCTTGTGGTTTGGTTGTGGTCACTAGAAACCAACATTCCTCCCAACATAATGGCAGTAAAGCAATAATGTTGTGCATTATGGAAAATGGAGATGGGCGGTATGACCAAAATCTTATAAACACAAAATGTGCTTATATCACAGTTGAAAATGATCTACTGCTGAAATATGTCTTCAGCGATATCTATTGCTGAAAATTCAACACAATTTATCAAAATGCTTTATAGGGCTGCAAGATTATCAAAATTGTGAAAATATCTTATATGTGTTTATTGCAATTTGCAAATCACAATGGTTTGCAATAGCTGAATGATTTTGCAAGACACCCGCAGCTTTGTCAGATTTGTGTTTGTCCTGCAACAGGCTGTTCACTTTCAGAAGCTGTAGTAATGCTTTCTTTTCCCAGAAGGAACAAAAAAATGTATGTTGGTTATATAACTGGTTTATTAACTGAAAATTTAAATAAACAAACTTAAAGCATTATCTTATTGCATATTGCATTATTTAGCAGGTCATCGCATATCACATTTTTTTCCAATGTCATGCAGCCCTATCGTGCAGCCACATATCACCCACAAATAACAATGCAGCCATTTCTATAACATTATAAACAATGTTATAAAATGTTAAAATTTGACGTTTCCACTGTTGTGCATTAAATGCGGTCATACCCCCAGCCCATAGCATGTGTGTATGTTTAGTGTCCCTGCAGCTTAGCTGAAGTGTTCTCTACTCTTTGTCCCCTACTGCAGTGGGAAACAGTCTATTGCGATCGATGATTGCACGTTCCACCAGTGTGTCCGTCTCAGCAAGTTTGACTCAGAGCGCAGTATTAGCTTCATCCCTCCCGATGGAGAGTATGAGCTCATGAGGTCAGTGAATAAAGTGTGTGTGCACGTGTATGAGTGGGTTTCATACATCACAATGACAGAAGTGTCTGTGACTTAGGTACCGCACAACTAAAGACATCATCCTCCCCTTTCGCGTCATCCCATTGGTCCGAGAGGTGGGCCGCACCAAACTGGAAGTTAAGGTGGTCATCAAGTCTAACTTCAAGCCCTCGCTACTGGCACAAAAGATAGAGGTGAGCCAGATTCATTAGACATGTTAAATTACTGTTCATTCTAATTACAGATAGGGGTGAGCCAGATTCATTAGAAACATGTAAATTATTGTTCATTGTAATTATTGTTATTGTTCATTAGTTAGATTATTATTAAACGTGTCAGTGTATATAATATACAATATGTGTACAGGTGCGCATTCCTACTCCACTCAACACCAGTGGGGTTCAGGTCATCTGCATGAAGGGAAAAGCCAAGTACAAGGCCAGCGAGAACGCCATTGTTTGGAAGTACGGCTTTTACTTTCAGAATTTTTGTGTTTACTGCCTTCTGTCACCACTTGTGATTTTATTTTGCTCCATTTTGGCCCAGAGCAGATGGGGAGACATTTGTTTGGTTATCTCAGATGAAGTAATCAGGATAAAGTAATCACTACTTGATGGGTAAACAAGGATCGGCCATTCTCATATTATCCTCAAATCCATTTTATCCTTTGCTTAGGGAATAAGAATCTGGTTATTCCAAACCACTGTTATTTACACTGCAAAACATTCATACAGGTTTCCCATGGTTTGGAAATACCTGTCAATTTTAGGAAATTTAAGAACTTCTGAACGGTCATGTTCATGAACATTCATTCAACATTCAGTTTTTTTTTTCTTGGGCACTCGAAATGATCATTTTTCATTGAACAACATTGTTTCAATAAAGAAATAAGCATTCTGAGATCCCAGGAACAAAATATCTCAGGATGTTTTTTGGAGACATTTGTACAGTAATTTGTATGATTGTTTAAATCTGAGGATCTTAACCCTGGACCTCTTAACCCTGGTTCACTTTCCTGCAGAGTTTATTTCCAGCACTGAACAAATACACCTAACCAGTGTGGGAACCCTGTCTCTAAATGTCTGTGACTAAATAAGGTTTAGGCTCCTATGAATTACAATGTTTTTGAATAGCATTGTTTATTGATTTTTTTTTTTCCCCTTTATGTAGGATCAAGCGGATGGCTGGTATGAAGGAATCTCAGATCAGTGCTGAGATTGAGCTACTACCCACTAATGACAAAAAGAAGTGGGCTCGCCCACCCATCTCTATGAACTTTGAGGTCAGCCTGAACTCCCAAAAAACCTCAAACCTCATTTACACATGCATTCATTGGTTGTAAAATGTTTTGTTTAGGATGTTATATGATTTTATACACTTCAATTCAGTTATATTCAGTTCACATAATTGTTCAGCTGTTTACACACATTTTTATATCATTTATATTGAAAAATATTGTCTGAAGTTAATTCAAAAGAAGTTTTTGAAATACATATATATATTTTTTGGACCTCGGTGTACTGCATGTAGACTTATGCTCGGCTGATTCATGAATTTGTATGTCCAGGTACCCTTCGCTCCATCAGGGCTGAAGGTGCGCTACCTGAAGGTCTTTGAGCCGAAGCTGAACTACAGCGATCACGATGTCATCAAATGGGTGCGTTACATTGGGCGCAGCGGCATCTATGAGACCCGCTGCTAACAGTGGCCCCACCTCCTGCAGAGACGCAGACCAATAGATGGTAGGATCAACGAAGGACGAGTAGAATGAAGTTGTTCATTGTCTTACTTTCCCCCTTTATACGGGGCTCTGTTCATGCTGTAAACATTAACAGAGGGAAACTAAACATCACAAATCGGCTTTAAAACAAACTAGAGTTAAACACATGACAGAAAAGTTTTTATCTGCAATGATAAAATGTAATAAATGTTTCTTGTGAGCCCAAATTCTACAAATTTACTTGCTTTGAGTTGTAACCTAATTTCCCCCCAACCTCAGTTTTTTTTTTCTGATTCACTACATGCATTCCAGACCCCCACTGAATCCATACTAATGTGGGGCTTTGGCCCCGTTCCATTCCATGATTAGCACTAAACCTGTGTTTCTGCTCGCAGACAGCATCAGTGTGGCTGTTTTCTGCTCCTCTACTTGAGCATTCTGTTGTCTTTATCTGAATATGTGGACAAACAAAACTTTAAAGTGGTTCCTTACTAAAAGTAATAGATATTGCCTACATTCTTGTTCTCAGTGAATTTGTGTAAACATTAAGTCAGTGCCCCCATAATGTTCTTAAGTGTAGACATTGTCCATCAAAAAAAAATTATGTAAACAGATATTAAATTGTCTACTTTGTTTTGATTTTTATTTGTGTCTGTGTAAAAGAGTTCCACATTGTGACCAAAAAGCTCAGAGATGTGAAGCTTGAATTAAATCTGCAAAACTTACTAATGCTAAAGTACAGTCTGTATACGTATATGCTATTATAGACATGGTAACAAAACCACAAAGCTGATTGACAAGTATCAGCTTTAATTTAGTGTCATGTAGTCCAGTCTGTTTATGAGACAGAGCCTGTGATTCAGGGGTCCCCAGCATCTCTCAGGGACTTTGTGAATTTGTGTGCTTAACCTTCTTTGCCTGTCATACAAACTTTCTCATTTACCACTTTGTTTACTTGACAACATTTACTGGTCAACATTTACTGGTCATGTTTCTTAGATGCACTAAATCAGTAATTCCCACATCAGAAATGCAACTTAGAGATAAAGTTCTAAGATTTTATGTTGTCTCAAACCCATACAACTGTGTTCTGTAAAATGCCAAAGTTAAGCAGAAAGAAGTGACAGCCTCAGCTCTCATTTACTTTCATTGTATAGAAAAGAGCTGTCAACATTCTTCAACATTTCTATTGTTTCATGAAAGAAAAAAATGGGCTTGGAATAACAAATGGTAAATGAATGACCATTTTTGGGTGAACTATCCCATCAAAATAAACACTACACTAAATTCTTCAGGACATATAATATTAGGTAGTCTTTTAAATTTGTGGCTGTTCCAGAGAATGATTTGTAAACTTAATTCCTGTGATCTACGTGGGGGATTTGAAAGATGTCAGTATATCTGCCTTTAATGTTTAGAACCTTGTGTTTCCTTCATGTGCATAAAAATTCTTTCCACATAAGGCACCAGATGAATTATCTTAATGCTAAGCATTTCAGGTTGACCTGCACAGAGATGGAAGCACAGCTTCAGTTTATAACGAAAACAGAATTCTGCCCTCTGTTGTTACATACAAACACTTGTGGAATCTGTTGTTTATTAGCAACACTACAAACATGACACTATATATTAAGTGTGTTCACTTGAGCAGATGTCATAACACTTGAGTTGAGAGATGATGGGGCTCCTTTAGCAACAGTGTGTCGTCTTCATTTGGTAACTTTGTGACTGTTGTCTTAATCCTAATAAAATGTGTAATCGACTACTTTTCAATTGTCTTTTTTCTCTAAATATTATTCTATGAAAACCATGTATTTCATTACTATTAAATAAAAAATCCTGAAATGTATATTTTTATAGTGTATTTAAAAGCTTTAACATTCTTTAAATTATGGGTGTTTTTAGGCTGTAAGTTTTAGGTGCAGTAAATCAAAACTTGTTTCATCATCAACTTTATTTCAAGCATCAGTTAATAAATACAAGTAGTATAATAAATGTATAAATATTAGTAAATATTAAATACAGCTGTTTGAGAGTCCCAGATGACACTTCCACAGACTCATGTGGAATATGCAGACCTAGTTGTATGCACTGATTTTGAGGCAAAATGTATAGAGTTTTGCAGAAATCGATGACAGTGCTACAGTAGTTTAGTAGACGTATAAAATGTATATAGGCCTAAGTAACTGTTGCCAAGGAGTTTGAGAACAGAAAGTATTAGTAAAACTACATTAAAGTAATTATATAATTGTATTGCAATATTTTTAACAGATAAAATTTGAATGTACAATTATTTGTTCAGTACATTAGACTGGTTGAAATTGGTTAATATTATTTTACGAAGTGCTGTATTTTTGGGGGTGGTCTGACTGTTTGGAAGGCGATGCTATCACCTGCAGACACCAACTTTTATAGTGGGTTAAGAACAGTTATTTTTATGCAGCAGAATAAGCAGGGGGTGTTTTTTGCAGAAAATCACTCATTAGTGTAAATATTTAGGCTGACATCATGGCCAATCATTAAGTGGGTACAGAAACCAGAGAACCTACTAATGGATCGATGGCCAATTAAACTTTCATCTCACAGGGCCCCTGAAAGAGAATCTTCTGTCCTGCTACTCTGTCCTGCGTCCTTCTGCTTCCTGCTCCTTTTATTTTTTGCTCTTTCCCAGTGAGTGAGTGACAGGGAAGGGTGAAGCAGGCTCCGGTTCCGCAGTCACCTGGAGCGCAGCCAAAGCTTGGGCCTCCTGCCAAATTCATAACGACTCGCAAAAGATATGAGGCCACCTTTCAGGTGCCCTTCTCCAAATTCATCTTTCTCTTTGCTTCTGGAATTCCATAATGTATGCTAATTCAGTAATATCGCTGTGATTCTGGTGATAGTGATTGAAGCAACCTTTACTATTTATCTTTAGACTTGCAATAAGATTGAATGAAGTATGCTGTACTATTTTTTGGCCAGCTAAATGCCCTGTTCTTATATCAAATATGCATAATTAAATTTTCCAATACTAGATACAATACAAGTCATTATTTAGTGTCCTTTTAAATTTTTAAATGAACCTGTCTGAGATACAAAAAAGCTGTTTTATGCACTTTGCATGTGAGGCAAAACAGCACAGTACATTTGACCCTGCAGGTAAAAGATAAAAAATCCATCATAAATAAGCTATTGACTTTTAATCAGCACGACTGACTTCTCTTTATAGTCGTCTTTGAATTCAAGTAAAGCACTGTGAAAACCCCCAGGCCATTCCTGAACCCCCCTAAGTCAACCAATGTAATGAGGTTAGGGGTAGAACCTGTGGTCCATTTGGCTATGAACACCTTGTTATGCCAAAATCTGCAATTGCCAATTTTTTACCTCATTCTACACAACAGATTTTTCATGAGTGCGGCTTATGCATGCTTAAATTGTAGCGTTTTCAAAATGATGTTTCAAGTTGTCTATGGGGCCCAAGCACGATACCATTCAACAGCCAGAAAAACGGCAGTTGTCATACATAGCTCATCTCTTGTCCAGAACGGGCCGAGAAGCATAGTGTACTAATTTGTTTGTTACACTTAAAATACAGCAAAATGTATTCATTTTCCTATTTTCAAATTTTATTTTCAAATTTATTTGCGCGTCAGCCCCGGTAAACCACGCCCCCACGAATAAGCCTAAGTATTGGTGTGACGTCACTCAGGTGACATTGCTGCCTGTATTGTAACACCGCATGTAAACGCACATGTAAACATGTAAAAAATTCTGTTATTTGGCAAAGTTGTGCATGGGTAAATGGATATCCTGACAGAAAACGCACTAATAAGTAGTAGTATTTTAGATAATTAGGTTATTCCGACTGGATTGCGTGTTCATGGTGAGTAAAGGACTTAAAGGAGCCCAGGATGAGATGGTTAACCATCAGACTGAAGCGGGGCGGTGCTTTACACTCCTGCAGGGTTCTTCCTGCTCCCCGGAGAGAACGAAAGTTCAGAGAAAGAAGCAGACGTGCACTAAATAAAGTGTACTGCAAGTATTAAACACATTTAACTGAAGCGCTAGAGCATTTTCAAGAATCTTTGTCGGGAGACGTGGGGCACATCTGTCTCCAGCACAGATGCGCACGCGTTTCATTCTGTGAGATACTTTCCTACTCAGCAATATGTGAATGATTAAATATAACTGAATCACAAACACAAAGTGGAAGGTAATCTGTCACCGAAATAGCAGTAAAAGTGAGACAAGTTTCTTTGTGTTTTGTGTATTTGATTTAAAAATGCGCTGGGTTTGTTCTTGTGCGCTGTTGCTGATGGTGCTGGATAGTGCTGTGGCTATGCCTGCGTGGAGAGTAGACACGGTAAGGATATCTCTTCTTTCTACTTCACGTTATAGTTTTTTAAAAATATCTAAGAATAACGGTAACCTGCAAAGGTTTCTCAATACCCTTGCAGGGTGACTGACGGTAATCTCCTGCAGTGTTATATGATACACTTCACTTAAAACCATGTTAAACAGCATTTTTATTGTAGTATACTTATACATGCGTTAACTTAATTTATACCGATACTAAATGGAATATTTGTTATTTGTATTTCAAAAAACAAATTTATCACACCACACTAGTTAAGTATTACTGTGTGTAAACTACTTATAGTTACACTATAATACACACTCTCCTCATACATCAATTTTAACTTAACAAGCTTAAAGGAGAAGCTGATAAAAGGAGAAAATTGTTGTCCATGACATTTGTCGGTTCTGTTTAAGATACTAAGATATTTTTGGTGTCTTTTGCAAATATATAAAAGATTCACAAAGATCAAAAGGACAAAAGGAGACAGAGAAAAAAGTGTTGAAGGTCATGAAGGGAGGGGGGGAGAGGGTGGTCTCTGGGAGCATCTGTTCACATGTGGGTGACAGATATTGCAGACCCTTGGTTGAACAGAGAACTGCAGCTACTTATAGATATGATCATGTGGGAGGAGGTACTGAACAGAAATGAACATCTGAGCCGCAATTTTTTAGTACTACTGACCTCTTATTTGTTATTTATTCCTTATATTTCCTGCTGTTATACTGGCCTGTGGCTTAAGTTTGGCAAGTCTGGTGTTAGTCACAAATGAACTTCATAGGTGTAAATTGTTTGTCTAAATTAGGGCTGCTCACTGCTCAGTCTAATGATTTCCTGACACTCCTTAAAAGAGTTTCAGGTTCAAAACTGAGTTATCTTGGTGTTCACTGAAAATACTCAAAAGGGATTTGATTTAGTGGTTTGCCTCAGGAACACTGGAAACGTTTGTGGTGTAGATACTCATGTGGTCGAATGTGTTCAAACTGTCCACTCTCCGCCTGCTGACTTAATGCGTAATCGTTGCAGACATGTTGGGAAGCGTGCTTGTCACATGGGATTTAAACATTCACGAGCTAAAGCATAACGTTTATTTTCAAACATGCAAAAACAGTTGAAACTTACTTGTATTTTAATTAAATACATTTTTTTACAATCAAGCTGTATTGTCATTGAAATACACTTGATGAGCAAGTATTTGCAATTTAAATACTTAATACTTCCTGATATATTTGTATCTCTGTCAGCCACTTTCAGCATCCCTTTTGTTCGCTTAGGTGGCAAGTATCCGGTCATTTAAACCATGCGCTTGGGTCCCTGCACCTGTGGACACAACCACTC
>JAZGTI010006829.1:11739-22713 GCA_036877585.1 Botia kubotai | reverse complement strand
TTTACCCGGTGGAATTTGATTGAAGCAATTGAAGCAATGCTTTTCCTTTAATAATATCTATCAGAAAACAGTTGATTGGGGTGTGTTGGTGTGTTTTATGTGTTCTGAAGTCTATGAATGAACAGCTTTTGGTTTACTCTGGGTTAAAGATACCACAAACAGACTCTGCTGGCTGACAGGAGCGGTTAAACCCAGTGTATCTGGAGGCCAGACACATCATCCCCACCACAGAGCACCTCAAACACTATTATCACACCCTGACAGCATCAGACTAAATATTGTCACAATGTTGTGGGTTCATCCAATAAATCTACACTGACTGGGCCTAAGGGATCAGACTCTCTCTCTGTCTTGCTCTCTCTCGCTTACACACACACACACAGTACACACACGGTTGCCTCTGACACGCACTTCCACTTTGAAACTCACACCCTTACTGTCATATCTGTTGCACTGCAGGCTTTTGTTTTACATTCATGGGTCTAACTAAAGAAGAATGCATTATTAAATGGTCACACCAGATATTTTAATAAAAAACATTGCTAACTAACCCCTACCCCATGGTTAGTTCTACCTAATGCTCCTTTTACCAGATTAATGATGAAATCAATCTGTGAGATAACGATTTGGACAGATGTCACGGTAATGATGCCAATAAGAGGAGGATGGAGATGATCGTGATGTCATGACCATTGATGACCACATTGACGCCGGAAGTGATAAAGACGTCAGGGACAATGTCTATGGGAATTTACCTCCAATCAATAGGTCTAAAGACACTGATTTCAGAACAGTTTCCTCCATAATAGACAGTCTATTGTGCAATTACTTGTCTAAATTTGACTGGGAAAAGACGGCAGACAAAAGAGATGGGAATCTACTAGGTCCAGAGACAAAAGAGGATACAAAAGATTGTCAGTGAATGAATGAAGGATAGATGGACAGATAAATAGACGACAGACAGCACATGGTTGGTTGAAAAAAGCATATATGCTTTTTTTTCCAAACTGCCTAACAACTATCAAATCTGTCCAAATACTGTCAGTCCATATTAATTAGGTGCAAATAAAGATATTTGATTTTAATAGAAAATTATATTACAGGAAAATATGCTCAAATATCTTTATCTGAGGCTGAAACGGACATCCGTGGACACTAATGATGGGCTAACCACATCTGTTTTTAAATTGTCTGAATAACGAACTAACTAAAAGACAAAGATTAAACTCTATAGTGATTAGTAAAAGTAAAGCTTCGCCCGCCATCGCATCAATCAGCAGCCAAGCTTTAATTTAAGGCTGTGATACATGCGGGTCAACGCAGCTATACAAACTTATAACGTGCTGTATGCCACTTCATCATGCATCACGTCAAAGGAATAATTAGATCCATCGCCATCCTTCCATTTTCTTTCCTCCCTCATGCCGATCCTCCAACCTGATCTGATTAATGTTAATTTCATCATAAGTCTTTTTTAGCTCAATAAACTATCCCTCTCTCCCTAAATCAGATTGTTAGTGATCACACTTTACTGCTGAGCCATACACACATACTGTACTCATACTGTACTCGTATTTTACTCATACGCATTCCATCATCGCTGTCTGTCACACGAATCTCTCCTATTGCACATTGCATAGACTATTTTGTTCAAATCTGGTATAATTATTATATACTAAACAAAAGAATTGCATAATGTTATCATTAACTAGCTAGGTTACATCATGTCAAATTAATATTTGTGCACGTATGTAAAGGTATTCATGTATGTTTGTGTGCGCATACATAAGCTGATGTGCACCAAAAAATGTCACCCAGCAGAATTAGCATGATTGTTTTCAGACAGGCTTCCTGAATCTGCCATTGGTGGAATGTATAGATAGTCTCGCCCAAAACTCACACCATTTGGTAAATTTTGCTCATACAAACAAAGCATTCTTTTGACAATGCCACATTGTTTGCTATATGTTCAAACCCAAAGAAGGAGATTTCCCAAACTAATTGCTGGTTCTGCTTAAGTTTACTGTGAATGTAAGGCACTGTTCTTTGTAATGCTGCTTTGGAACAATATGTATTGTAAAAATGCGGTATAAATTTAATTGATTGAATACTTATAACTGCAGTAGCTAATTATTTCAGTAGCTGGAATACTGATCAGTGAGTTTATATGGCGGGGGACTTATGGGGACAGAGACACTTGCATAAGAGAGAGAGAAATGGTTTTCCTTGCTGTTGGCCAAAGGTTTGGATTGCATACATTGATACTCCCTTTCTGTTTTATGTATATTTTTTCTCTCACTTTCTCCCTCTCTTTCATACACACACACACGCACCATAAGTGACAGGCTTGAGTAAACAGCAGGTATTGATTGAGCTGCGAGCACTAATGGAAATGATGCAGAGACTGAAAGACAGTTCATTAGAATTGCTGTTTGATTAAAGAAAAGCTGATCAGTGGTGTGTGTGTGTGTGTGTTTACGGTAATGTTTGTGTGTGTGACTAAAAGAGAGAGAGAGAGAGAGAGACAGAAAGAATGTTCATCTTAATTTGTTTAACCTAAAACTTTAATTTAAAATTCAAATGACTTTTTTTAAAACCACCTCTGTATGTTAAAACTGTTCACTCAACATTTTTTTAATACAACAGGAGCTCAAAATGGCAACATCTGTTAAGCTTCACTTAACTGAGCAAATAAATCCACCCAAAAAATGATAATTGTTCACAAATGGTTAAATAAAAACTAAATAATGATTCATTTACAAAGAATTCATTTTGCAGGGAAAAATGATCAGTAACTATGGCTGAAATTTGGCTCTGGTCATATGAGCAAAAAACAACAGCATATGGGTTTGGAATTAAAAGATGGTGAGTATAGAATTTTCATTTTTGGTGAACTGTTCTTTTATGAGTTGGTTCCATTTGTTCATATTGGAACATCCACAGTTCCTGTTTGCTATCCAGGGTGGCAAAAAATATGAGTGCTTATCCACGTGTGTTCATCCCTCCGTCCTCCGCTCTCAGTTTCTTTCTCTTTTGGCTAAAGGGCATTAGGAAAGTGTTGACCACTGGGGTAAGCCGCTGTCAGAATGGAAACTGCTTGGTGCAGCAAGTCAGTGACTCAGAAAACTTCACTAAGTTTCTCTTCCTCTCCGCTACCCATCAACCCCAACCCACCCCATTCTCTATCTCTCTCCTCCTCTCTCACTCTCACACTGCCTCCTTTTCATCTCCCTTGAAATTTCTTTGAGAAGATTATCTGCAGGTAAGCTTGTTACCGTGGTGATCCTGCGTCAGCAGCTCTCGCTTTTGGACTGACCATTCTCTGAGTGTGTGTGTGGTAGGAAGAGCAGGTCAGTGAGGATTGGGGGACAGTGTGTGTGTGTGTGTGTCTAAATGTGTGTGTATGAGATGATGGGTGATGCGGCTAGCCAGCCTACGCTAACGTGGTGTGACGACATCATAAGACGTGGTAAATGACTGTCCGAGTGTTTGAGGCGGGCGTTCCAGGGAAGGAGAGGAAAAATAGAGGGATGGAGGAATGGGACTGTGGATAGAGAGAAGGATGAGCGGGTGATACACACACACACAGACACATATAGACACACGAGATCTAATTGTTTGCACACACTCCTGGCTACAGTAAATTACTGGCAATGAAAATAACAATAAGGACAACAATAATAAAATAAATAGAGGAAATTTACCTCCAGGAAATACACAATGTAACTGTGTACTGAAGAGAGAAAGAAAGAAAGAAAGAAAGAAAAAATAAAGACTTTATGGATTTACACCAAACTGAAATAGCTCTCTGCATTAGCTTTGCAATTAGCCCTCCCTGTTGTTAATGAACAAAACCAGATATCTGCATTTGTAAACCTGAGAGAGACCCGGAGGGGGTTGTTAACACTGAGGGGAGAAAATGGGCTCCTCACTGTACTAGAACGGGGGGCAAAGACACATGCGTATGCTAGAACACAGGGGGGCAAAAAGACCACCGCAGGGGAATTAACCTGTGTGCTCCGAGAGGCGATGACACTCTTGTTTTGGAATATATTAACAGGTAGAGAAAAGCTGATGAGTAATATCTGAATACATTAGCAGATGAGGTGCTCTGAATAAACCAAACATCTGTGTGAGAGTGAATTCTTTTGTCTTCTGGCTAAAGAAGGTGTCTCATCAAAGCCGGGTTTCATTATGGGATTTGTGCGTGTGAAATGGGATGTGAGATTATGCTGTTATAATATGGTGATGTTGTTACATTTACATTTTACGTGAAACCTGAGGTTTAATTGATGTATAGTCCGTTGGGCTGATTCTCTCACAGTGGATTTGAATGGGTGTGCGATACAATACAGTACAAGGTGAACATATGCATTTGTGTGTGTTTGTGTGTGTTTAAGAAAGCTACTTTACTTAAAGAACTATATCTTTCCTAGATGTTTGCTAAACTGGACAAACACCCTATTTTGAAGCACCCTCAAAGGTAAAAAAAGACCTTTTTTTTAGTTTTTGTTATGCTTTTTTGTATTTAAATTTTAAAAAATATGTTTTTTTCTTTGCTGTTTAGAAATATTTTTTCTATTTGAATTTCAAAAATGCTAAAGTTTTTGTTTGCAGTTTTGCGGGTAGTTTCGGTTCAGAGGTAAGTTACGTTATGTTTAGGTTAACCCGTAGAAGTTATAGTCAGCTTTCTTTAAAAGCAAGGAAAGTCCATTTAGACAGACAGGTAAATGTGTGTGTTTGCTCTCCAGCCTTGTATCTTTTCTCTCTGAACAGAATCGCTGCCTAAAAAAAACAGTGATGCTTTTATGCTGACCGCTACAAATAGATTAACGAGCTAAAGATCTGGGGAATGTTAATTAATTTGATTATACGCAGTGGGCCGTAGGCCTGCGGTGGAGGGACAGTGAGCAGGGCTTCAGGAGTGCAGGGATGGAGGGATATTCTAATCTGGGATGGATTGGAAGATGTAATGGAGTTTTGGCAGACTGACCACACCGCACCTAATTTATAGTGTGCACTGCCACATAGTCAATGCTGTTTTAATTTACCCCCCATACTGAAGCATCCACTTTTCCCATCATTATCTCCTTTCATTAATGGAAATCTAATCATCCACCCCCCACAAGCACACACATACACTCAAACACACCAATCATTTTATTCAACACATTCCCTATAATTTGTTTATATTTTTATGTATGTAGGATATTAGTGTGTGTGTGTGTGTGTTTGCCTTGGCCCCAATAACTGTATTATGGGACCAAACAGGGGCCTTCTGGTTTTGACAGTTCTCTATGTTTATTGTTAGCATTTATCATATCGCTTTTTAACTCTAACATTGCATTTTAATTTAATCCCCCCCCCATTTTTGTTTGAATACATTTGGGGCAAAAGCTGTTAAATTGTACCCACATATGTTTGAAAATTTAGTTTCTCTTTGAATACAAATAGAAGCAATTGACAGAATGACACTGGCTTGTTTAAAGTTAAACAATGAATCCAGAATTGTTGGACAGTTACTGGTAGTGCATGTATATTTCACTGTATGTGTATATGGCCAGACAGTGACATGAACTGTATAGATAGCCCGTAACCAAGGTGACAAAGCCAGGCAGTGGCAGCACAGCAACTGTCATAGTCCTAAAATGTCCTGTGGTGGCACCACCCAAAAAGCTTCCAGTCACCATGTATCTCCAGACCACCTCTCCAACAGTCAGGAACGATCCAGGCCTTGGTCATGTGGCATAACAGAGAAGGACAATAACATGAACCTCTAGTTTGGTTTTCATGAGCAATTACAGACAGTTCGGCATGGATTTCATTCCACATATTCTTCAACAGGATCTCTTGTCTTTGTCAACTGTATTTATTGTTAAGCAGCCCGGTCTCGTTTGTTCATGTTGTTTTCTTCACTTTTGAGTGTCTCATGAAGAATTCAATAGCATATGCGTTTTAAAAGGGGCTAAAAACTTTGGAATGCGTCTGTGTGGCAACAGTAAAGAACATTGCTGACAGTCTGTGAAAATTATTTATCTCCTGTCACATCTTAAATGCAGATAAAAGTCAGTTTGTGCGAGAATAATGGCCCCTTTCTCATTGTTCCATCATCTATTGTTTTTTGTTTTTTCATTTCAACGTTCGTATTAAAAGCAGACAAAGAGCTCCCTCGCTCCTCTCTAGTCACTTGAAAGGTTGGAGTATCGTCGCGGTTTTGACAGGAGAGTGTTCTAATGAAGAGACACTTGGAGAAGGACTGTGTGTGTGTGCGTGCGTGTAGCCCTTTAAGCGTTGGTTGTCCATTTCATCATGTATTCTTGTGGAGAGAGTCTGAGAGGATTGCCACTCATGGCTCAGTATTAAAACTCACCCACCAAAAGCTGATGTTAAACAGATTCAGCCAAAACTACAAATTCAAATATTTAATCGCTCTTGTTTTCAATACACAATGCATCAAACACAAAAGACAATGATAAGCAGCATGATCAAGTGACTCTTTTCCGTACAATGAAAGTGGACGATGACCCGAGGCTTTCAAGCTCTAGAAGAGACAGACTGTACTTTCATTTTAGGGAAAGGAGCACCATAAACATTTTGCTAAATTTCTTCTTTTTTGTTCCACAGAAGACAAAAAATAATACGGGTTTGGAATGAGGTGAAGGAAAGTAAATGCCATTATTTTTCTGTGTTTATTTAAATCTAGCTCTTTGCCTGACAGAACTCTGCGATTTTGTTAAACTATAACAAGTCTCCTGATTAAAATGAAATTCATAAATGATAGCTTTCCATCTGACCAGTTTTTAGACTAGGTTAGGTAACTAGTCCAAATGATGGCCAGTTTTTAGACTAGGTTAGTTAAGCGCACGCCTTCGCCGCGCTTTCCCGCCGTTTGCGAGCGCTGCGCCGTCTCTGCGCGACTCACCGTAATCGCTCTGTAAGCACTTTATCAAAAACGCTTGTTCTTGTGGTCCTTGTTTTCTGCTTTCTTGTTGTTTTGTTGTTCTGATTTCTCCCTCTCCCTGAAAAGAAACAGAACAGTCCTGACACTCATTAAAAAAGAAAAAAAGGAAACATCAAGCGGAGAAGAGCGAGCCCGTCTCCGCTCAACCTGCGGTCACAAAACCATCATCCAGAAGCAGACAAGCTTGTTAGCCACCACCCCCATCATCCACCTTCCCTCGTTTTCTTTCACTGTTCTATCCTTCACATATCATCTCCCACATGAACATAATCAATTATGGATCAAATATAAGACAGGCTTTAATTTAGTTTATGGTTACATCTTTCCTTCACTGGTTTAACAAGGGGAAACATCTGAGGCAATGAGAGGTGGTTGCAGGTGTATTTAAAACTAAAATATCGGAGATAAATTACATTACATGATATGATGACATCACATCATGTACATTATAGTAATTACAAAACAGTAATACGGAATTGAGTAATTTAATATCTCCATAGTTTTTCAGTCTAAAACACAGATTTATTATTTCTGCTATACTTTCTATTCTGTCTGACAAAAGGCAAAATGCAGTAACTTTGTGTCCCTAAAAGTTACTCTAAAGGTAAATGAGTCCTATATTCTATATTCTATATTCTGCCACACTGTTTTATCTGCTTCTTAGCATAAGTGGGCCAAACCGGTCAGTTGTGTAGTTTTGCCTCAGCACAGCAGCAGGAATGGTTGTGTGTGTGTGTGTGTTACACCACCAGTACTTTTATAGTGTATAAATCCAAAATCACAGGAGATATGTATACGGATATTTCTGTGCATCTATAAGGTGTTTATCTCCTTTTCAGCTCTCCAGCTGTTTTGGTAGAGCAGAAGATAATACCCCCTCTCATCCTGTACCCTGTCCCTCCTCCCTCTTGTCATTCATCCTCCTATCCCCTCCATCAATCTCTCATTCATAATTTATCACCTAGGCTTTTTTCTGCAGACACAATCAGAGTGTGTGGCAGTGCAAACAGTCTCTCCTGTTACCCGTTAGCCTCTTCCTACACCAGCAGGAAACTGTCAATACAGACAGGAAGTGAGAGCAAGCACTGACCCTAAAATGACACCTCAGTTTCTCTTTCTCTCTCTCTCTCTCTCTCATTCTGTTACAAGCACATACACTTTCAATGAGGTGAATTTGTCACCAAAGGTTTCATTTATTTTAGCTGAACTCGAAAATTTTAAGGGCTTTTCCAGCTAACAGTTTTAAGATTGTTAGCTGTAACATTTAAATGTTACATTAAATGACAAAAACATGACCATTGTTCCTTGGTTATAAGAACTGTATTTCAACTTTTTTAAATTCTGAATTAAAGAATAACATTTTTGACATATGATACATAACCTTAGAGAAACATTCTTCTAACATTACTGCAAGAACATTTTTAGATTCAAAATTCTAGGAACTTCTCGTTCCCTGTTAGCTGGGTTATTGGCACAACAAATATTTGTACATTTTTATTGTCAAAGCATTTAATGCTAATAAAACTGTATATAAACAATAATAAAAATAGCAATAGTATATTCAATCATATCACTCACTGTCCCATGTACTCGTCGTTTTATTTGACATGAGGGACACCTCCAAACTAATGAATGTGGAAATATTCAGTTTGATAAAGTTCATTTAAGTTAAATTGAAAGTTTTGTGGTGTGACACTAATATCAAGTAGCGTACCCAGTTATGCTACAGCTAGTCCAGGTTCTAATGTATACACAGTCATCAGCGGGCCCTTGTTCTTCACTGAAGCTAACTGAGCTTTATGCCTCTGGGGATCGTTAAACAGTACCAAGTAAGAGCATTCGAGGACTAGTGTGTGTGTGTTTGTGTAGATCTGTGTTCTGTGGGGATTGCAGCTTTCCACTGGTTAAAGAGAGGAGTGAGGGACTAATTTAAGTTTGTTTACCAATATTTATCAATTAGCCCTCATGTGCTCTGCTGTGTAATGTATTGGTTATTTATAGATGACCATGTAGAAATACACATGGAAATATATATATATATATATATATAAATTGTATATAACTATATAAATAAGCTACAAGAAGGTGTTCAGATCAAGGCACTGGGTCTTTGTTATTTTTAAAACAGAGTAAGATCTTCTCCAAACAGCTGCCACAAAGATGCAAAGACACAAATCTCTGTATAATCCCACTGTATGTCATAGCAAGAAATTTGCCTTTACTGGAAATAATGGAACAGTCCCATGTACACAGCTAACATCCCAGCTAACAGTTTTAGGTTGTAAGAACATTTCCCCAATGTTGCCATTAAGTTAAAAAAAAAGATAAACAAAAGAATGTTTTAAACATTCTAAGAATGTTAAAAATGTCTAGTTTTTTAGACGTTGTATTAACCTTTTTGCTTGGTTATAAGAACGTTAGTTAAACATTTTTATTAAATGTGAACTAATGAACAACTTTTTAATTACCAACTTAAATAATGTTTTGATATACATGATATATAGCGTTAATAAAACGTTCAACTAACATTACTGCGTGAACATTTTTTGATAACTTTGAGAGAACTTTTACAGAACATTAGCCAATGTTCTGATAACGCTCCCTGTTAGCTGGGATGTTTTCTTTTAGAATACACATTTGATGTGATGTAATCCAAAAATAATAGCGTAATTTGTGTTTATGATTATTACCATTAAAATGTGTTTTTATTGAATGTGCCATAAAAACATTTTTAATGCTGTCAGGGCTTCTTTTGGTAAGTGCAGCAATTTGGCCGTATAGCTTAAAATGTTCTTGTGGTCATTGTAAGTTATGGTAGATGCGTTGGAAGACTTTCAGCACTGATTCTTTTAATAAAGAAGGAAATCAATCTGTTTTAGGGTAATGATTCATTTTAGGGCAAAACTAG
The DNA here is from genome assembly GCA_036877585.1 of Botia kubotai. Classification (NCBI taxonomy): domain Eukaryota; kingdom Metazoa; phylum Chordata; class Actinopteri; order Cypriniformes; family Botiidae; genus Botia; species Botia kubotai. Next base: position 12,844 of record JAZGTI010006829.1, on the reverse strand, counting down.
TTCAGGGTTTGCTTACTGGCAGCGTCTCAATTCACTCTGTGCACTGTAAGTATCCTGTCTCGCTTTCTCTCTCTTTCTCTCATTCTCTCTCTCTCCCTACACCTCAACTTGCGGCAATATTCCCAAAGGAGGATTTTCTGGGAGCGCGTTGCATGTCTTTCGCCCATAAACGGACGGCTACAAAGATGCTGCCTCAGCACGGGCTGCCCCACAGCAAAAATCAAAATATCAATAACCTCTTATAGCATTAAGGAAAATGCCTAAATCTTACGTGCTCTTTTTTCCCTACTGTCTTTTTGCCAATATCACTCAGCCACTTACACTTGGCACGAGCCCTGCTGGAGATTTTACGTACACATTAGACTCATCTCTCTCTCTCTCTCTCTCTCTCCTTTCTTCCTGTGCAGATCCATTTATTTCAACATGAAGTAGAGCTGGATAGACTCTAAGATACTGTAGCTTTACACAAGAGATAAAAACTCCAAGGCTGAAATTGTTTCAGTAGAAAAGGTTTTTTAAAATCCTTTGGAAACTTTTCCGATAGGTTTGGTTTTAACATTGGTAGAACGATTTTAGAATCATTGATTTTAGAATCAGACTAAGCAGGTTCATAAACAAACACATGGCAGTCTGTATATACAGTACACGGGTTGTCACTATATCTAACAGCTGAGACAGTGAAATATGAAATTATTAGAATTTTTCCAATATTACTCTCAGCCAACAGATTTGGCTCAGAACTCACACTGAACTTTGTTCATTTTCATTTTTCTTTCTATATCGTGTTTGTTTTAAAACAATCACACAGAACTTTCTCCTCTATGTAAAATAGCCATACAAATGTCCCAATAGCTGAGTATTTTATAGATGTTCTTATAGTTGTTTATATAGTATTTTATAGATGTTCTTATAGTTGTTTATATAGTATTTTATAGATGTTCTTATAGTTGTTCTTACAGTATTTTATAGATGTTCTTAAAGTTGTTCTTATAGTATTTTATAGATGTTCTAACAGTTGTTCTTACAGTATTTTATAGATATTCTTATTGCTGTACTTATAGTATTGTATAGATCTTTCCTTTGTTTTAATAAGCCTTGGAAAATG
>JAZGTI010006829.1:0-10196 GCA_036877585.1 Botia kubotai | reverse complement strand
ATAAATACCCTTTTATAATAAATATCTGTCTATGACATATTGACTATATATTTATGCTATTATTGCCCTGCCATACAAAGGTTTACATCCACAAAGTGTGTATGTGTTTTTTAAATTGAACACAATTTTATGTATTTGCACAGAACATCTATGTGCTTGTATCTATGAGTGCATGTGCATCTATGTGCATGTATCTATGAGTGCATGTGCATCTATGTGCATGTATCTATGAGTGCATGTGCATCTGTGTATGTGTGTCTATGGTTTTGTTGTCCAGGTGCACATCAGTCCTCAGGGTCAGAGGGTCAGAATGAAGGGACAGATCCTCTGGGACAGTCTGCCATGGCCATTCAGTTATCCTGCCTCTTCTGTTCATCCATTCCCTCTCTTCTCCGTCCACTCCATCCCCCACCTGAGGACTGCTGTCATCCGGCATGACACTAAGAGGGGACAGAGATCGCTTCCAATCACCCTCCATCAGCTTTTATTGCCATGATGACAGTCCGACAGGCTGATGGCGGTCACCTGTCACCTCAGATTACCTGCACGCTGGAAACCGATGCTCTTCTAATGTTTATAGAACGTTACAAATCCCAAATATACGTGCTCATGCGAGCCACCGACTTGTGAGGTTTAACTTGCAGTTTGATTTTGCTTCAGATTAGTTTATATACTTAAAATACATTTCCATATGATTTAAATCACAAATTGCTACAGTCTTATAATACAATGCAATTTCGAGTTAAAATAATGACAAGGAATATGTCTGACAAGGAATAAGACACATGTACCAGACATATGTCAAAGCTATTTATAATTACTATAGACTATGTAGCCTAATTTACACTTTAAGCATTTTTAGAATTCATTTCATTTTCGAGTTAATCGAAGAAAAAGTTTAAAAGCTTCGCCCAAATGTGTAAATGTAAAAAAACTACTAAATAAGATACAAAATGTTTTAAATGAGGGTAAATTTTGTCATTAAACTACAGCATTATGTACACACGCAGACAAACACACCTTAAGTGTCTGTCAGTTTTAGGGGGGATGGGGTCTGTTCACAAGACATGATCCTTTGAGTGGCTGTATTAAAACCATAAAATCTGCTGTTGATGTGTGTCCACTGACATGCCTATAAAAGTAACCAGTGGTTTGACATCCTCCAATAACACACACTCATGCACACCCACACACATGTATACACACACAAACCCATCGCAGGCATGTGTGCGCAGGGCAGGAGGGTTAATAGTCTGTCTTTCTTTACAGCACATTACTGGCTGGACACTCTGTTAGCAGTGATGTGGGGGTCAATCGTACGTGTCCCCTCACATTACAGCCACAGGGTGACAGAGGGAGACAAACACACTCTCACACACTATTAGAGTGAAACAGGCTGCCTGTGTTGTCTCCTGATGGGGGAATCACTCACAAGCAATCAGGGAAACCCTCAGCGCCAGTTCAATGACAGCTGTTAGATGTGTGTGTGTGTGCGTGTGATGAATTAGAAGTTACAGTGGAAGATACTGCATTCAAAAGATCCAAAACAAAAGATAACGGATGAATATTATGTTTTTCTGAACCTAAATTCTAAATGTACTGTATTTATGTCTGAAAATAATAAGTGCAACGGTCGAGTTCCGGAGGAATAATCAATTTTTAACTATAATTTGGAATATTATGCTTGGTCACTGATAGTTACTGTATGCTAACAAATATAAGCAAACAGTGTTTTTGGCATGAATGTAAAACCCCAAAAGCTTTCCAAAGACCTCCAACATAATCAGAGAAGACCACAAAAATATTAGAGACGATGTATACGAGAGTATAAATGTCTGTTTTGGCATCCCGACTAACTTCAAGAGGTGTTATACCTACAATTTTTTGTTTGTATCAAATGGACATCTGTCTCTGTCAGTCTGTACACACGGGGGGCTGTGAACATCAAGGAGAGAGGGAGAGTTTGACAGTGTGTGAGTGTATAGGGGACACCTGGAATTTACTGATGCCAATAGAAGAATGACTGTCAAGCAAGTGACGGCTGAGTGTCTGTGTGTAAGTGTTTGTTTACATGTCACACAGGCGATATACATTTATGTGTTTCTGACTTTGTGTCAGATAAATAAAGAAGTAAATGGAGTGAAGAACAGATATATATTCTGTATCCTAATGCATTCCATTTACCTGACCTCTGTTTGATTAGAAATCCCTCATTCAGACCATGACAGATCGCTCCTCGTTCAGAGGCACTTTGCATATGCTCCATTTGCCCTGTTTATGATGCATAAAGGCGGGGCCTTCCTCCACTCCCTCCCCAAAGTCAGCCATCAAGCCACGCCCTCAACCATAAAGCCAAGGTTAATACCTATCCCCCATCACCCGCCTCCATCCATCACCGTGGAAATCCTACCGTGGCAATGGACTGCTCTATTACATTTGACATGGGGAGTGGAATGCTAGGAAGGCGTCGCTCCATTGTCTCCCAAAGCACCCATAAAGGGCGTTTAAGACGCCTGTGTAGGAACATCTCTCAGTATGAGTTAAGCAGCGCAGAATACAGATGCAAATGGGGATATACAGGAGAATGTTCATGGACTGGCATGTTGACAGCTTCAAATGCTGAATGAAAAGTTTAGTCATAACTCAGCATACTTTACCGATCATGACAATGTTTAATCACAATAAAACAATCACTGCCTAAATCATTTCTGTTATAGTTGTATTGGCACAGCAAGAAAAGGTACAATTCAGCAACAAAATGTCATTGTCTAGTGTATTCTAGTCCTTTTAGGAAAGAAGAATCACAAATAGGATCTCTTAGATATCTCAGTTCTTAGATATCTAAACAGCAATGACATTTACATTTATGTATTTGGCAGACGCTTTTATCCAAAGCGACTTACATTGCATTATACTATACATTGATTCTGAGTATGTGCAATCCCTGGGATCGAACCCATGACCTTGGCGTTGTTAACGCCATGCTCTAACCACTGAGCTACAGGAAAGCCTTAGATGAAATGATGATCAAAGGAAGACTTGCTCTCCTCCTTGTCCCATTTTCTTGTGAAAAAGAATTACACGGTCTTTTCTGGTGTTTCAGAAGAGATCTCAACAATGTCTCAAAATGGGCTCAGATTTGCCAAGACACAAAAGTCTGTGATTTGAAGTGAGAGATTTCAGAACTAACTACTTCCGTGGCATCATGACGTACCTTTTATAAAAGTGTAAATAATTTTCACAGATGTCCAAGACAACATTGAAACTCCATTAAATCTAGAGCAACTTATAAAATTTTAAATTTCCCTGAGTTGACACTGAATAACTGACTGGAAGATAGATTGATAGATTCTCAGTCAGGCTAAATGTTGATAGTCTATATTTTACATGAGTTCACTCCGGTCAATGTTCCCACAACAAGCCTAAGAAGCCTAGAGAAGTACAGAATCTAGAGCAGAAGTATATATATATATATATATATATATATATATAAAAGTACACAGAAGATCGGAGAACAATGCACATGGAATTCTTATATTTATTTCCTGGGCAAGATACAGAAACTTGCTTTTCTTCCATGTCACCTCGTCTCTTCATCTTTCTCCTTTTTCACTCCCTCTCTACCCCCGTATCGACTAGCCATCAAATCTCCCATCCTCACGGCAGGCCCTTTCTCCCTGTCTCAGCAGTCTACACCTCCCCCTCCATTACTGCTCATAATCTCATCTGAAAAGGCAAATGACCCTATGAGAAAGAGAGAGAGAGAGAGAGAGAGAGAGAGGGAGAGAGAGAGCAGGAAGCATGCATGGAGAAAGAGCGTGGACATGGAAGGTGAACAACCTGGTAAGAACAGATTCAGAATATGCTTTGCTGTGAAGAGGCAAGAAGATGGAAAACAGAGAGAAGCAATGAGACGGGCAGGGAAATTGACTGTGGACAGACCATGATATTATGGAGGAAATGCATTATTTTTGGAAACCACACGTAACACAGTTTTATGCATTGAAGAATGAGCAAATATGTGACCTAAAATAACCCTATTTCATGACTATTTGACCTCTTATTGGGTATGACCGCCACTTGGTCACTCTTATGCTAAGCTGATGTAGCCTTCAAGTGATACGGTTTATCACAATGTCTTATCCAATAGTGGCAGACACACAATAACAAACTCTACTTTTCCAGTCTTTGTCCAAGTTTTGTCTCTCTGTTTATTGACATTATTTGTTTCTCAGGTTGTGTGAGAACATGTGGGTACATGAAGGTTTGTTTGGATTTGTTCAGTCAGGCATATAATAGCTTTGCACAATTTTCAACGTAGGCCTATTTGAAAAAAAAAAAACTAGTAAAGCTAGTGAAGTCCCACACATTTCTGTCTTCATTTTTTTTGTTAAATTAAATCGGCTGTACGTGTCATTTCAACTTACAATTTTAAAATTTGACTTATGTAGAGCTGTTGTAACTTATAAAACAATATTTAAAAAGCTTCATCAAAGTTCAGCTTCTTTTGTTGAGTTAATGTAAAAAAAGTTGTCATGACTTTCTGATCACGTAATGTTTTTACAGTGTATTTACAAATAATATCAGTTCGTGTTTACAATGAGATGCACTGATACACTTAAGTACATTTATTTGTGTGCATTTGACAGTTAAAAGAAGGGGAGCACTACACAGTTATGACCTGCCCCTTAACCTCATGTTGCTCTGTCCCCTGACTGTGAGATCAACCTAATGTTTGACAGCCCACCAAAGATCAGACTGCTCCAGTAACACCATAATTAATCCTGATGCTCACCACACACACCAAACACAAGCACATCCCTGCCTACTATGTGACAGTCCACTTGAGAATACACAGCTTGAATAACAGAGTAATTCATTTTGACCTAAAACACACACACACACACATACACACACACGCACGCACGCATGCTTCCATGCAAAATACACTTGCTCACTTTTTGGCAGCCCACTTGAGACCTCACTGCTTCGCTGTCATAGTAATTAATCCATCGACCGATGACACAGTGGGGTGATCAACTGGAATCAAAGATTGTCTTAACCTTTGACCCCTGCGCTTCAGACACCATCGACAGGAAGGTGGGCGTGCCTGCGAGCCGACCTTCCTCCTTCATCTCAGGCTCTCTTCATCTCTCTCCTGCGCTTGCGGCCGGTGACACTCTGATCAATTCCCCATCAAATCTTAATGCAGCGGTTTAACTCAAGTGTGGCATCTTAATTAGGGCGATAACTGCGCACTGTCAGGGCCATTGACTGCGCCCGCCGCCGACCAATGACTCTCATCGACAGGCTGCCAGCCCACAGAGAGAGAGGGAGAGAGAGACAGGGGCAGGAATGATGAGACAAGGAGACACAAGAGACAAAGAAGTAAAGCAGAGAGAGAGAGAGAGAGAGAGACATAGGATACGTGAAGATAGACCATTGGATTGTAGAAAATAGCAGGTATGTACATACATGGCAGGCAGGACAAGAGGGAAAAGATGTTACTGTTAATTAAGCGATGATAGTCCACATTTTTAAAGTTATTTAAAGGAATAGTTTACCCTAAAATAAAATAAATCATAATTTACCCCGTTTGGGGTTTCAAAACCAGTAGGATTTTCTTTCTTTAATAGAACACAAAATGAACTATTTAAAGGAAATTAAACACAATCCATAAAAATGAATGGTGACCAAAGCCGTCAAGCTTTATTTTCATGGCAAAATTTGTATTTTCAGTTTGTTCATCACACAGAGCTACTGAAATATAGTGCACTTCTATGAACTACCTTCATCATTTTGTGGTCCTTTTTAGAGCTAGGTGATCTCTGGTCACCATCCACTTTCACTGAGTGAACACGTATTCTGCTAAACTTTTTCACTGGTGTACCACAGGGGAAAGTCAAACATGTTTGGTCCTTTACATATTTGAAAGAAAGATTAAATAGAAAAAAAATTAGAAAAGACAAATGCACAGTACTTCACATTATATATCCCCATAATTTAACATATCTGTTCTAGAGCATGATTTGATTAAATATGACAGTAATAATCACGAAACATTAAGTAATTTATGGTGTATATTAACTTTAACAGCCCATGCGCTCACCGTGTGATTTGTGACATCAAATCCATAAAAAACATCTTTCTTCCTATGAAAACGAATAGACATCTCAATCAATATGAGTTATGTCTATCGAAACATTCAGGGGAACATATGAAACGCTCAAGAACCTCAGAGGGAGCTACAGAGATCTAGAAACGACACACGGTATGTGATAAAGACGACAAAGTGAAGCATTAGGTTTTGAGTCTATCTTGATGTCCTGCCCAATGGATCAGAAGAAGAATTGTGTTTTTCACATCAAGCAGTGATTTGCTCGCTACTGGTTTGTGCCAGTGATCTGAGAGAGAGAGAGAAAGATGGACAGAGATGGAGAGTTCTGCTCTTTTTATGTGACAAATAAAGAAATCAATAAATCATTGCTGGCTTTGACAGGTGGTGGCAAGGCGGGCCATTTATCATTGAGTATTTATGAAGTTGTCGCCAGTACCCCCCGCCCTCCGCCTCCCACTGAAATATTTAAACGTACGGAGAGAAGCGGTCTAGTGGGCTGCGGTGAGGAGAGCGAGAGAGATCGGGGGAGAGAGAGAGAGAGAGAGAGAGAGAGGTGGTAGATATTCAAGCGTGTTGAACAGCCTGCGGCTTTTTCCTCCAGGGCTCCCTAACACACATTACACACTTCACACACACATGCCCCCTCGAGTAGTGCTCAGGTCTTTAAAGGGTGTGGAACGTATTGCTGTGATCCTTGGCTCTGTATTTGACCCCAGGGAGGTGAAGAAAAACCACACAGTCAAGAGTGTCAAGCTGAATTCCTGGAGGAACACGTGTGGGGTTTGGTCATCCCTTACTGAAGAATCTCTCCAAGAGCAAATAGAGCTTTTAGAATAACTTTACATTCTAAAACTATTGAATCAATTGAATTAAGTTAAGGGGATTTTATTCTATTTGGCTGCATAATTTTACTTGATGAGAATCTGTTAAGATCAAATTCAAAACGTAAGTGTAGGATGTAGGACAAGATATATAATGTTTTGAGTCATTATGTGTTGCTTTTCTCATGAGCAATATGTTGAATATAAATACAGTGTGACTTTTATTTAATTGCCTAAATGAAGGCAACAATTACTGTCAAATGAAGGAAAACATGAAAACAGGTTTTCTAATTAGAATTGTTACCTGTGGGAACTAAATTCTACATAGGCAGACCCACATTTTACTCTATTGCAGTAAATTTGTTGGATACTATTAAATGCTATAATGTTTTTAGAAATATATACTCTATTATATATGAAAATAATTTACATAATATTCTTAAAAGATGTACCACATACTACATATCAAACACTCTCTGAGGTTGCTCAACAATTGTGTAAATCGGTAATTATTGATGTATGAGTTGGTATCATCTGATATGGTAGAGATTTGTGCAATACTGTATGTTAACTATACTCAGTTAAAACCATCAGAAAAATTAGATTTAACACATGGTAAATTTGTGATAGTTTAATCTTTAATTCAGATCCAAGAAATAATTTATTGAATAAAAGTTAGCCAAGAGAAAGAATTAACATGGGAAAATCATTCAGTTGTGATGTAGCTAATCCCTAAAACCAGATTATCTATGACATACTCAAATTATGACTTTAGCCGGCTCAGTGTGTCTAATGTTTTCAGTTCATTTGTAGATATCATACAAAGAAAATAATTCCATCTTAAATTAATGCAATTTGTTCAAGACCCTCCAGTAATCAATATACTGTTTGTTTTCCTTGCTTTGTGTCACCTAAATTTTTAAAACACATAACATGGCAATTTTGATCATTTATAATGAATAATAATGTAATTAATAATCTTAATAATGTTGTGATACATGTTGTAAAAGCTGTGATAATACCATCTTGTAAAATTATTCTGTTGCCATGACCACGATCAAACAGACATTGATCATTACCATATATTTAGAATATGTCAAACTTTCAACATGTCACTTATACAGTAATATTCTAATAGTATGTCATACTGAACAGATAGACATTTATTAACTTCAGATGATGGTGAAAGGTGAAAAATAATAAAGGCCACAAAATTAAAGAGGACACAAAAATTACCCTTCCCGAAAACAGACACGTACCGTGACCTGGTTCAGGGCCCCTGGAGCAAGTAAGGTGGAGGTGTGGTAGATTGGGTTGGGGGGCAAAAATGGAGCTAAAATGAAGAGATGATGGCACTGAAAACAAAGACATAAAGAAATGCAGGAAAACAGACAAGGTAAGAGTGTAAAAGAAGAAGAGTGCGGGCTGGGGGCAATGATGAGATTTAAACCCATTCTGTCTGAAGCGCCATCAGATAATGAGCTGACTAAGCAGAGAATAAGAGAGAGAGAGCGAGAGAGATTGAGAGCAAGAGAGAGAGAGAGAGAGAGAATGAGAAAGAGAGAGAGAATGAGAGAGAGAATGAGGGAGAAAGAGAGAGAGAAAGAGCCCTTGCTGATGCACACAAAAGTGAATGTATATATACTTACAATAACAGTCAATTTACTGTTTGCGTTTCTTTATCAGTATTTCCATATTGTTCCATTATCTTGTTTTCATTCATTTATCAAATCTTTGTGAATAACTTTGTGAATAATCATTTCTAATTGATCACATTCATGTTTTCTTTACTTCTGTACCTCCAGTCACACTTCTCTTCTGCTCCTCTGATGTTCTATCTGATCCCTCAGGTTGTCAATTTCCCAGCTCTGTGTTCCCCTCCTTACAACCCTGTTGGCCCCGTGACCCCTCTTACATCCAGGCCCTTATTTCTCCACTTGCATTCCGAACCAGCTGCCGGTCTTCTGTCGCTCTCTCTCACTTTCTGTGTTCCTGCATCTGTATATAAAACAGATGGTAAGTGCAAAAATAAACTAAAAAAACAGAAAGAACTACAGAATGATAGGAATAGCGAGGTACAATCAAATTCAACTGTAGGTATATTTAACATATACAGTTAACAAAATGGGAATAAAATTAACAGAAATTTAAGACATGATTGCATACTGTATTTATATAACTCAACCCAATTTGGGCAAGTATGGCACACCTCATGTTACAGTTAGGTCTATGATAGGTCTATAAAGGAAGGACCGGCAGTATCTGAAAAAAGTTTACATGGGATTAAATAAAGTCAGTTTACCAGGTAAATCCTTTATCAGCTGGAGACACTGAGGGAAGCCTTGCGTTTTGAGAGTGGGAGATGGCGTCAGGCCCTGTCCCATTTCATCTCAGGTTAGACCACGTGCATTCTTGCGAACCACTATGACAGCTGTCAGCGCGTGCCCGTACTTCATGTGCGTCCTTGGCGAAGGGCCAGAACGAGACTGCTGGAGAACCGCGACATGTCATGTCATGATCATATTTGAATATTTTACATTTACGTCTAGTTCATTTTATAATTCTGATTATTTATTATGACAAGTTTTAATCTCCATTAAAACGTATATAATCATATCGGTGTGAGGAGCTTTATTAACATCCCCATCAATGTATTAGCCAATTCTAGAATTCACCAGGAAATAAGGATTTTATTTAATTATCTTACCAAATAGTACGCACTGATAATAAGGAAAATATAAATTTAGAGCGAAAAAAATCGGATACGACTCAAATACATTGTCTGCCGTCCTGTTAAGATGTTGGTTTTGTTTGGAAACAGCGCACTCAGCTGGCGCAAAACGCGACTATTTTATAATTAGTACAACAACCAAAAATGACTTGTTTTAAATCCGCTAACGTTTAAAATCCCACTGAACCCCACGTGTACCCATTTTGGCGAAATTTCTTAAATCTGTCTATTTGATAAATGCTTCTGTTATTGAAATGTTTTTTATTATTTACCAGAAAAATTATATAACCATAAATAATATTTAATATGTACACATTTCCTTCCTGGCCTTTGCCAAATTTTAAGCTCTTTAAAGACACACACCAATTATATATGTACATATATATATTTGTCTAGTCCTTATCTCGAGGATTAGAGGTAGGACCACACCCTTTAGTCTCCAAATATTCTCATCATAAGTAGTATGAGTTACATGAGAGACACACAGATTCTTAATGCATCCTCACTATCAGGAGATTGAGATACA
>JAZGTI010006828.1:0-22714 GCA_036877585.1 Botia kubotai | reverse complement strand
TTAGACCTTTTCTCTTTACTACAATATTCAGAGTATTACACCTAGATTTTTATCATTACAAAAATATTTTTTCTAAACATTTTCATTTTTGTAACATTTTCAAATAACCTAATTCATCCAAATAATAGGTAATAGATCTAAGCATCACTTAATGGACCCACATATAGGAAATGTCTGGAATTCAATAAAATTGACAGTTGACTCACTCTTCTTCGTAATAACTGCTTCCATATTCTATTCTCATCACCAGCTTATGACATATTGAAGAGCTGTATCATCGTATTACGATGACCAGGTGCTTCTAATATCCCTCTCATCTCTCCACATCATCATTGATGTGTATTGCCAACAAACCAAGATATATGTTACCTACATATGGTCAGACATCATAGCAGACACCTCAGGCACTACCACAAATACCCCAAACCAAACACTGAAGCAGTTTTATGAGAAAGCTAACACACCAGACAGTATTGTTTTGAGTCGTGAATGCATGTTGACAGTTGTGGTTGTATCCACCAGTGATTGTGCCCCAGGCCGAGAGCTAATGTCACTGTTCTGGAAACAGTTGAGCTGATGGTGAGAGTCTCGGCAGGAGACATCTTTAAACATCCCCTTTCCTGCTCCTTTCATCCTCTTTGGCTCACAATAGCTTATGATGTTAGCAAATTAAAAGTCTTACATTTACACAACTGTTATTGTCAGCAAGAGGCCAGGTTGTGAAAGTCTGAACTGCTGTTTAATTTGGGCAGTTATGAGTAACTGAAGGGGGTTTTGATATTGAGAAGTGGTGAGGATGTGGGGGGAAATCCCGAGAGTTATTAATCCCTGTCAGAGCTGAAGGGCTGTGGGCGGAGTCACATCATCCTTTCTTTATGAGAGATCAACTTTCCATCACATTCCAATTTCATTACATATCTGACCCATAAGTCCTTCTCTATGTGGAAACAAGATTAGGGCCCTGCGAGCTTAAATCGTACCTCAGAATTCAATTTTAAAGTGTTTGCCCGGGACTAACGGATGCACCTGAGATATTTTGCAGGTGCATCTATGTCTCCCTACATGCCCATCAGTACTAATCAAAACAGCAGTTATTTTATAATCATGGTGCTAGTACATGATATAAATCATGTCGCTGCTTTATTAATACTGTTTACAATTTTTCACACTTAATTATATGTCTAGTGTGCTCGAGTATAACAGATTTGGGATGGAATACATGCTGCATCTTAATATAGGTCAGTTTTTCTTCCTCTTCCTCTGTGTTAGAGAACTTTCCCTGTATTTTTAAATGTAATAAAGAGTAGGGCTGCACAATATATCAAATGTGCATATTTACTTATCGCAATGGTTTGCAATTCAATGGTTTGAATGATTTTAATACTTCAAAAAGTCACATAGACATTTTTAGGTTGATGCAGATGTTTTCATCAGAGATCAGAAGTTTTCCATTTTTAAATACATTTTAATCATTTAAATGTATTTACAAATTTAAAGCCTTGTTGTATCACATAATGCTTATTGAATTATTTCGCAAGTTATCACATAGCATTTTTCTTCCGTTTCGTGCAGGCTTAACAGAGAGGAAAGTAAACAAAGAAATAGTTATTTTTGTTTAGGTGTTTCAAGTTTAAAATAGTGCAGTTGCTAGGAAATTTACCAGTGGGCCCCCGGATGGTGCTGTGCAGAAGGACACATGCATACGTGCTTAACCTCACAGACCTGTTCTAACGGTCCTGCTGCTCTAATGGCCAAACAGCCTGCAGCCTTGCATGCTCCGCCTGGCCGAGTGCACACCAGCAGGACTGTGAGCACATTTCGATTGGGAATAAGAGAGCAGATATTTGGCATGAGTGGGTGCATAATGACCTTTTTGATCTTTCAGTGTCCCTGTGGTTTTCCGAGCTCTCCGAGGAGGCGGCACAGCGCTGACTGTAAGAACTGGTCCATTTGGTCCACTCAGCATGATCCAAAGGGATTGGAATTATGTGCAAAAAATCCTTATGTAAATTGAGAGAGCATGAAATCAAACTATCCTTTATTTAACTTGGATCATTAACTCGGATGGACCCGTGATGCAGCAGTTAACACGTGTTCCTGATACACTAAGGTGTGGTGCTCATTCTGGTGATGCAGGTTCCAATTTGGCCTCATGTTGGGGTCCTGTTTCTTGCCCCTCTCTCCACAAGGGAACTACATATTTTCAAAATCAAGTACGTAGTGGGTTGACCAAACAACTTGATAATTAGGCTGACTCTGGGTTCACGGACTCTGATCTATTGTGTTTCGTAGGGAACACTGTGGTTTCAAGACCAGTTTGTGAATTATATAGTTCTAGAATAATCTATAGCTTCAATTTACATTTTCAGTTATATAATATATAGGGTTAGGGTATAATTTCAGTCCACATAAAATATTGGTTTGTTTGAATTTATACAGCTATTTATGACTGGTGAAGTGGCAATGCTATTGCTCAGGAAGTGCGTGTATACATGAAAATATTATTGACCTCTCAAATGTGTAAGAAGTGTCTCTGCCACTCAGAGTGCAAGAGGCTTCTGTTCCTTTCAAGACTGTCTTCCATCTCCGGCGTTTATTAAACATGACTTCTTGCCGCACACATTCACCAGAAAAGTTTTCAGCAATAAGCAACAGGTTCGAGGGGTTCGGCCGGGGCCCAGGCCCGCAGCGCAGGTGGTCAAGTGGGCGGAAATAAAATAGTGCTTCACGCCGATTCGCACTTGGCCAATAAACCCAGAGTTTGTCATGTTAAAGAACATACTGGAGTTGATGGGTCACCAATATACACTCCAAACCCAACGTGTGTGACAGGTGGAGTCAGTGAGTGTGCAGTGGGCTGTACGTGACCCATGCCCTGATACTTTTATCAGGATTTCCACTTTAGATATACAAAACACTGACGGGGAGTAGAATTGTAGTGCGGGCCTTAATCCTCGGTAGTAGCAGGCTCAGCCTCTATGTATAGATTTAGTCGCAGCCGCATTTGCACTTAACGCGGCCTGGTATTTTTAGGACTGCAGTCTGAAATTATTTTTTCCGTCTCTATCCTACTGTGCAAAATACCAATCAAATTGAAGTTCAATCTCTTCTCTTGAAAAAGACTTGAGGATTAGTGTGTACCACTGATTTGTTCCTCGTTTTTAATTTGTCCTTTGAAGGATTTGGAGTAATAAATTAAAGATGATGTACTCCAGCTAAAGCTTTCGCAAAGCTCTCAGTTTTGCATTGTGGAGCCTCCCGCTCGTTTGTTACCATGGTAATTACGCCAAAGACATTGTTTTTGGTAATGTATGGAAATCGTCACATTTACAAGTCCTAACGTCAAATCGAATACAATCTACAACCGGTGTTGTTATTGTTTATCTGTTTATGTGCATTAGCCTGCAGTTAAAATCAAACTTTGATTGGGCTTCAAAAGTCACAGATTGCAGTAATAATGATGGTAAACGCTCAGTGTGTTCATGGTTGTCGGAAAAGATTTTGATAGCAGTCTGAAGCACTTTTGGCAGCCACAAGACGCTTCTCTTTACCTTACGATTAAGCCTCAGTGTGTTTTCCCTGGTCAGGCCAGAGAGAGTTAATCAATATAAAGCTAGCGTTTGTTATGTAGTCGTTGTCATTTTGGCTCTGTTCTCCCACTGACAGATGGGATCTCTGAGGGCTGTGATCATACGTTTCTATTGGCTATCAATCCGTTTATTACATCATTAATATCTCCCTGTCGTTTCCTTTAACTCCTCTTCATGTGCGGATAAGTGTTTTTATTTGAGAGGACCCTTGACTCTGTCCTGACATGAAGAAGGATGACCGAGGACGGTGGGTTTCTTTTAGAGGACAGGAGAGGTATGAGGTCGCGCTTCTGGTTTGGCAGTGTCTGTTACACTCGGTTCCTGCCCTGCCAGCCCCAGCAGAAGCCACTGCTTCTCCAGAGGACGTCAGGGGAGAATGACGTTCGAGTGCCCTTCTGTGATGGCTTATCCTGATCCACACTGAGAGAATGAGGATTTTCTTTATACGCTTTAATTATCACCATTACTGAGCATATTCCCTCAGAAATGGCCATATTTAGGCATTCTGAGCAGATGCCTGCATTACTAGAAAATGTTGGTTTTAGAAAATCTTTGGTGCATTTAGGCGTGGACAATAACAATTATAACTTTAAAATGTTTTATTTTGACACTTTTTATGTGTGTGTATATATATATATATACATTTGTTAAAATATTTTGTGCTGTGATATTTGATTTGACATTTTTTATAAATAAAACATTTATATATATATATCATAAAACATTTTTGAGTGATGGTGCTTTTTATATTTCTGAATATGAGTTTGGAGTCAATTCGATTGACCATGACACATTCATTGACACAGAAGTTTCCACAGTCTAGGAAACTTCATAGTCAAATAAAAAGTGCATTAACATAATCCTGTGTGGCAATATTACATGATTGTTATCCCTGTATGTGATGGAGAAGTATCTGAGTTTCAGAGGGGTAAGGTTGGAGTTTGTTTGCTCTTTCCTGGGCTGCTGATGAGTGATGTGATATCAGCGTTAGAACAGATACCGATTTGATTAAACCCTGCTAATGAGCAGCTCAATAAAAATAAATCTTCCTGATGCAATAAACACTGCCTTGATTGCAAGCGCCCGGGGGTGTGACAGCGTAATCCTTTTGTGCACAGCGTGTTGGATGCAACCAGCGCATGCTTGAGAATCAGCAGTAATCATACGTACGTCTCATCTGATAAAATAGTGTGTTACATGCAGTCCTCTGTCTGCCTCACTCTTTTGTAAAGGTGCAATCTGTAACTTTGGCCTCTCTACTGCCATCTCTGTTTGAAGCATAGAACTGCAGGTTACTTTACATACTTTCTTTATGTATGTTAAAGTGAAACGAAGCCAAACCCAGGATTTTAGACGTGACCGCTAAAGTTATAAATCGTTACTATGAGTGCACCATTGTGAATCGGGCTAGGGCAAGGAGCCTGTTTTAAACCCTGATCTGTCATGTACTCGCTGTTATTTTTAACCAATAAAGGTACTGCAGCTTTAAATTGTTGGAGCATCGTGGTTTTGATTTGTTATCAGGCTTATGAGAGCAGACAGTTCAGTTCAGTTAACGCCACACATTGTCCCACGAAACGTCAGGGGGAGGAAGTGGGAGGCATATGCAGTTTAACGTGCGCTCCAACACAACTCAATTTAATTATGTGTTAGGCGAAGGGAAATCTCTTGGATTTTACTGCGCAAACCCCACCGCAGTCTGGCCCTTTTTTATGAGGAAGATAAATTTCTCATCTATTTGGCTTGTGTGCCTCAGTTCCTCAGATGAGGCTCAAGGTTGGAGGAAGAAGCACCTTTCCTCCTTTAGCGATTGGAAACATATGGTGCGGGGCGCTGCACAGGAAGGAAGTGTGGAAATCGTAGAGAATGAGTGTTTGGATTAATGCATCTGAACTGGGCATGGCCAGACAAATCCGACACAACTGCACTGCCCGGACCCTTTTAAGGCCCCTCTGTTGGATGGAATGGAGGGGGAAGGGAGAGATAGGTAAAGGAACATTTAAACCGCAGCCTTTTTTCAAAGGCACTGCATTATAAGCTGCAGCGCTCTTTATTGATAGGAATTTGAGGGGTGGAGTGAAGCGGGCTCAGCAGGCATGCTGGGTTAATGAGGTAGACGAGCAGCAATGAGTGCTTAACACAGAACAGTAGGCTTGTGTATTCTTTCATTCACACCTATAAGAGGGCTCTGAGGTCGTGTTTAATATTTGGGATTCTTTGGACAAAAAGGGATGAAGCTCTCCTTAAATATCTGACTGGTGATAATATTTCTGTGGTCTTTTTCTGTTTGGCTAGATCTCAGATAACGTGAGCTATCTGGGCTGAAGGGCATGCCAAAATAAGTGCTGGTTGTCGGCACTCTCCGTATGTGACTAGCAATATGCAAACTAATGCAAGCCACAAATGAGTCAGTCCAAATCTGTAATTGACATTTTGGAACAAATGGGTGTAATTTGCCTCATACGTGACCGCTTGCTGGTTTCATCCAGCCTAGATGTTTGATCTTATGAATTAGCACCACAGTGTTTTAAAACATCAGGTTTAATTTTTTGTGTGGTAAATGAATTGTCAGAAAAACAAATTTGTGATATATAGTTTACAGTAGTGTAGTAGTATAGTTTATAGTTTATAGTATATATAGTTTACAGTTATTTCTTATAGTCATTTAAGCCTCAAGAAATCTATTTTAAGACTCTTTATTTTCCTAAACAAGAGCTACATTAAATGTTTTACTTCATGTTACAGAGTGATATTCGCACTTATGTAAGACAGACATATGATGTAGGTTTTCCTAAAA
Source organism: Botia kubotai (assembly GCA_036877585.1). Classification (NCBI taxonomy): domain Eukaryota; kingdom Metazoa; phylum Chordata; class Actinopteri; order Cypriniformes; family Botiidae; genus Botia; species Botia kubotai. The sequence continues at coordinate 16,327 of JAZGTI010006828.1, read as the reverse complement.
GAGTTTGAAACCCCTCATGTGTGGGCGGGACATGTACCCCAATGGAACGCCCCTTTTAATCAGGGGTGGGGCTATTTTGAGAGTCAAATTTTCTCTACTTGAAGCGAATAGCTAGATTTGAAAATGCACATCTCAAAACAGCTCCTTGTTTGCATGTAGGAAAACAAGGTCTGCCGCTGGACACCCCCCCCCACCCCATTTTTAGAAAAAGTATTTTTTTATTATTATGACTTCAAGCTGGTGTGACCTATTCTCATGTTGATCTCTCTGTCTTCTCGCCATCTTTTAATCTCTTTGCCATGAATGTGTCAGAGGTGTGCGTGTGCGTTAGAGATACACAGCGGAGAGTTACTGACACGCTGTTTTGTGCAGAGGGGTTGTTGTTTCACGATGTGTGTAATTCTTCAGTGTTCCCCGAGTGTGACAGACTCGCTGCCGTTTGGAAGCTGCTGTAATGAAGATGCTTTTCCAGGCATGACAAACTCCCCTGTCACTACCACTGTGCTTCATACTGCCTCTACACTACCGGCATCTCTTATATTCTGTCAAGCTGCAGTAAAGCCCCCAATGCGGAGTGTGGGACATATGAAAGCGCAACACTGGTGCCATCAAGTTCCTCAGCTGGTACCACCAGCACTTGGTTTGGTAGCACCTGTGGGTTGCAGGGGGTGATGGGTATGAAATCAAATAGAAGTACAGAAACGTATACAAATAGTGATATTGTTATTGCATTGCGCCATTTAGTGGAGCTGGCATTAACATTGCAGATTGTACTTGAATGTATATTAGGCTAAGTTAAAATACTTTGACAGCGGCTATGAGTTAGGACACCTTGAGTTTCTAAAGGCAAACAAAGAAAGTGATTTTTTTCCCCCACAATCAAAGATCATTAGAGCAGAACAGGACAGGTTTTACTCAGGTGGAAAACTTACAGCTTTGTCCATAATTCACAGATTTAGGCTTTAGAAGTCTTTTAAGATTCTACTTTGTACTTGCATTACAAGTTCTTGCACATTATCTGTACTTTAACTGTGATGTTTACAGTAAGACAGTGAGATCCACTGAAAAACCCTGTATGGCTGTTATTACCATTGTTAGAGACTGAGAACTTTCCATACAACATGTTTAAAATTAGACAATTTATTGTGAATTTTGACCAAATGTACATGCACACAATATTCCCTAATGCTGCATGTCTATATGGCATTCTATATAGTTTAAGTTTGGTTTGTGTATAGTTTAAAGTTGTTTGTGTAACAGGTCCTCGACCTGACATTTAAAATCTTGTTGTAGACACGTCCCTAGGTCCATACCCAAAACTACGCCCATATAATTTTGCATATCATGGTTTGGTTTTATATATTTATCAAAGGGTTTGTGTTTTCTTTTCTCCAGTATTTTTATCGGTGTCACAAGCTACTCAGTGTTATCATGTTGTTTCACAGGAGTCTTTGTGTAAGTGTAGTTCTGCTGTATTTTATCATTCTCAGCTAATCAGAGCTGTGTGACCATCTCTCCCAGAGCACATATCAGTCCTGGGATTTCATTCGCCTTCCTCATGAGGCCGGCGAGGGAAACTCTACCTCTCCTGCAGACCGTGCTCGCATCGTTTATCCACTCTGCACTTCCTCCCTGCGGCTCTGTATTGATCTCAGCTCCGCCAATCCACCCTAGTGCAGCGGCTGTCTGGCCACAGAGCAGAATGTTTGGTTTCCTTGGCAATTTGGCGAGAAACAAATTCCACCAAACGACTCAGATCCGGGGCTTTGTGATGTCAGGTTTGGTGTGCTTGTTCTCGCAGCGGTGGAGGGGAACAGTCGATTGAACTAATGAATGTGCCTCTCTTTCGGCCACCGTCGTTGACAGAGTCGCCTGCTTCAGGAATAATTGGTACACTGCCCTTCTCCACCCCCCCCCCCTCCTCCCCCATCACTGTGCTTCTGTTTTGGAGGGATGTGGACACCTGTACAACAATTAAACTCCAGAGGAGAGCCTCCAGACTGTGCCAAAAGAAATATTTGTGTCTTAGTCAAGGTTGCATTTGATGTGAAAAGCTGTCAGTTGGGTTTACTGTTACGTGTCGTTCTTATCATTGAGTTGTTGGTGTTAGCATTTTTATTCTTGTTAGTACAGATCCAGAACTGTGAAAATTAAGGTCATTTAGGCATCTTCACGTAGGCATACACTAAATGAGCATAAAGAATAAGCATGTTACATTAAGTTGTTTAGTCATGCTCATTATACATGTACAAGATTACAATGCAAAACTTCTCAAATATTTCCCTGTAATTAGCCTCAGATGGGTTTTAAAATGGCTACACTTATCTCTTAAGCTTAGTGTAAATACTGTATCTACCGTGCTTTTTTGCCCCCGTGCAACACCACTCGCTTGCCTAGGGTTTATTTTATTAATGCTGCGGCACATTACCGGATTGCTGGTTTTCTCATGCTTATTTTCCTCATTAAAGCTGACACACGGGACAAAGGGACATCCTTGAAATCCCTGGTAATTCCATGAAAGCAAATTAGCAAAAAAGTCTCGATTAGTCTGTAAAATGCAAAAGTAAAACAATGTTAAGGCAGGACTCTCATGGTTGCCAGACGTTTAAACAAAAGACAAAGATGTCCTCACAAGGCAGAGCCTCTGCCAAGTTAAATCCATATTTTAATCCTTCTCTGTACCGGCGCTGCATATAAATGAATGCACAGACTCCACAGCAGCTAGGTCGTATATACATGTATATGCGTGCATAATTTGCATTTATTTTGTAGCTAATTTTCATAATTAAGCATAAAAAATTACGCCCTTGAAGAACAAACAAAATCAAGCTAGGGGTCTATCAAATGCCATACTCTCAGGGTGCTTCTGATGGTAGCTGGTTTTAACTGGTTTCTAACAACTTTAAGCTGGTCAAGATGATTCATTGGCCGGTTAGTAGTTGGTCAAGCTTGTTAGAGCTGGAAGACCACCTTGGACCAGTTAACATAACCCATCTTGCCTGTTTTTTCAGCAGGGATTTGCATCAGTCAAATGCATGTAAGGCCATTTAACTGCTTGGTTTGTTTTACAAACATTGTCATATTGACTAGATTGTGACTGCTCTGGATTTGTAACACCTTAAAATACGTTTGTGGATATTTGACCCTTGGCTTACCCTCAACAGTGCAAAGGAAATTGTGCTGTATGTTTAGTGATATACAAGTAAACTGGGGATTGTAAATAATTGAGCGACATGCTTGTGTGAGCGGCTGTGAATGGAGCCTTCGGCTCTGCAGTAGTGTTTCACACTAGCTGAATGGGAAGAGGCTGTATGTTTTATAAACCTCTCACACACAGATCGTAGGGCAGACGACTGGTATAAAAGTGATGAATGGCTGTTAAGAGAAGCTATAGAGGCAGGTAAAGCTCAGCGCTGCTCGAGTATGAGAGCAGTTGTAAATTAGCCGTTTGGGAAATGGCAAGTTTTTTCGATCACTGACCTTGACGTAAAACATCTCATGACATCGGTCCTCAGTGATTTGGCAGATGGTTAAATTGAGCAGCTGACTCATAACAAACCAAACCACAAAAAGGAGGAGGCTGTTTCTGTCTCGCTCTCTCGCTCGCACACAAGTGTAGCAGGCATGCGCACACCATGGTCTTTATGAAGACCTGTCATATACGAAGTGAAGGATTATTTGTTTGTTTGATATTTATATAACTCGTTTATTTGTTCATTTTTCAATAAAAATTGATGGATGGCATCGTTATAATACACGAAATTCCACACGAAATTCCTTTCTGGTCTTCAGAGAGGAACTTCCCTATGAGGTAATTTCCTCTGTTACAAATACTAAACACATGTCTCGCTGTTACACATTCCAGCTCTAAGACTGAATGAATGACAGCTCTCAGCCGTAATCTAATATTTGCTTTTTCCAATTATTTATTTGTTTTATGCCTGCACTCTGATTATAAACCTTGTTGTGTTCCAAAAATATGACTCTCTTATCTAATATTGTGTCTTTGAGTCAGTAATATTTTCCTTCATATTACCAAACATTATCCAGAGACATGTTATTCTTGAGAATTACAGCTCTAGTGTTTTATGGGTCTTGTTAACGAGAGAAAAAGCCCAGCCTGAGTTTCAGTAGGCCCCTGTGCTGACTAACAGTGCCACACACACAGATTGAGTCTGTACACTGTCTGTGGTAGTAGATCAGGGGACACACACACACACACACTGGTTTTCATGTCCATAGATGTAATGGTTCTTATAATATACAAACTGTTTATTCTATCCTCTTACACTAACCCTACCTCTAAACCTAACCCTCACAGAAAACAATCTGCTATTTTAGATTTCCAGAAAGATCATTCTGTATGACTTATAAGCTTGTTTTTTTTTATGGGGCCTTTAAAAATGTCCCAACAAGGTCAAAATGCACTGGTATTACTATACTTGCGGGGCCATTTGATCTATCTATCTGTCTGTCTGTCTGTCTGTCTAAATTGATTTAATAGATCCTTAAAGGACAAAATCCTTTAAGGATTTCTTGAACCCTTAAGTTCAAGAAGAGTTCTTATGACAGTGTATGTAAATTACTCAGAGAGGACAATCAAAATTCACTTCGTGCCCACTGTCTTCCTATGCAGATGCTTAGCTCATAGTTGTATTTCAGTCTGTAGCATGATTAGCCTCGCCGTACAAAGATCGCTTACAGCTTTGCATATTGTCAATATTATTATGAAAATAACGCTACATTTATTTTACATGCTTTTTTTTACAGCCTCTGCTGAGTGTTTGTGTACAGATCACTATAATTCCCCGAGATTGTTTACTTGAATTTGAGCCACGCTGAATGTTATAATGGTCTGGAATCAGATAAGAACAAATTGTTGAAATTACAAACATGGATTATCAATAGCGTGGAGAGATATTGATGTTTTCTTCCTCTGCAATTTCGCGGGTGAGGAACGGAATGTTGTTACCTGCAAAACAATATTGGCTCAAACAGCCCGAAAAAGCCGGCAGTCATATATCTTTACCCAACAGCCTCGGCGAAATGTAATTTTCAAAGCCAGATATTGTATTTGTTCATCATGTACCAGATGTTGAATCAAGTCAATTGCGTCAGCTTTACGTTTTTATTTATTTATATATTTCTGTTTTCGGTGGCTGTGTTTTGGAACTGAGAAGCATCGTAAAATATGAGGTTTATCAAAGTTTCAGCGCTCAGCTGTTTTGACGAGCCGTGGCAATACATCACTGACAGCTCGGAGCGCCCTGGTTGCGTCGGCTCAGGAAAGGGAGCGATGCATTTTTGAAAGTGATTTATGCGGAGCAAAATAAATGACGCTCCATGGCTGAGCTACATGCTTGTAAAGTGCAGCTTTTGAATGGAAGTATGAGGGATTAAAAGCTTCGCTGAATTCCGTCTTTGCTAGTGCCAGGACAGCCTTGGTGGACATGACGGCTCACCATGAGCTCAACATTTCCATTCCTCATATTTACTTTAAAGGGATAGTTCACGCAAAAATGAAAATTCTTCCATTTATTTGACCTCATCTCATTCCAAACCTGTATGACTTCGTTTGCTTTTGAGGAAAACAAAAGAAGATATTTTGAAGTACGTTTGTAACCAAACAACATCGGAACCAATTGACTTCCACTGTATGGGCACAAAATCACAGGGACATTTCTCAAAATATCTTCTTTGTGTTACACAGAAGAAAACAGACCAATAGGTTTAAAATGACATGAGGGCAAGTAATGGAAAAATGTTTATTTTTAGTTGAACTATCCCTTTAAGAACTTCAGAGATGTATTCTAAGCAGCTTAATAAACAGTCATTGGTATTCTGTCTGTATGTTAGTGTGTTGAGTTTGTGTTGGGTGGAGTTTTTAATGAAGTTGTGAATCTGTTTTTTGGCAGGTATGGATGAGAGGACGAGCGAGGCATCATGGGCCTCAGGTGGCCAGTCCAGCCCATCCTATGAGTCCTCCAGGGTAAGACTAATCTCTTTTCATTGACCACCACATACACACTTTCAGACTGCAGAGTTTCTATTGTGATGACACCAGTTTGTTCCATTAGTCCGGTTCAGAGTTTCAATCCTCAATATTAGTATCTAATTTGCTACCCAGCAGTGTATTAAAGCTGTATTCCGTAACCTTTTTGGGGTAAAAATAAACAAAAATCAGTTAATTGAGCAGTAATTGTTTAAAATGGTTTCCATATTTTCCCCCAATTCACAACAGTAAGTAATAATGCTTTATAATCTGAGCTGTCGGGTCTGTTTTCCTAAGTTTAGCTTCATTTGACTTTAACATATGTAATAGAAAGTATGTAACGCAACCTGCAGTTTTATGTTTCAAACAGTGGTGATGGTAGAGAGGTAAAAGTTGCAGATTGCAACTTTATATCATATTAATATCAATTAAAAGTCTAAACTTAAAAGAAGACAATTAATTAAGTAATTAATTAATTAATTTTCAATATAAGAAACACAGTACCTGTTAAGTAATGCTTACTAGCAAAGGGCTACATGGCTTTGTTTTACTTTGTTTGGTTCACGTATAAGCTTGTAGTGCAATCAGTAGTATGTTACTTTTAGCTGTAATATCAAACTTTGTATTGAGAATAATAAAATAATTATACAAATATTATATCGAGTACTGAGATGTTGGTCATGTTTCTGCCTCTGACCGAAAAACTGTATGGCTTTATTTAAGTGTTTATTTATATGTGAAGCATGATATATAAACGTTATTTTTCCTAAACTTTCTTTTGAGTATTTATTTTAATTTAATTTCAATTCTTTTTTAATTGAATTTGAATTAAATTGTCCAGTAAATGCTAGAGGACTCTAATAATAATGTTTTTCATTATTTATTATTTGTTTTTTTTACGTGATGGCTTTTTTACCCCACATGGCAAAGAAAGTCAGTTGTTTGTATTTTACAGTGCATTCAAGTAAATAAAAACAAATATTTTTGTTTGTCCTGATATGCTTCAGATTATTAACAGAGTCAAATAAAAGTGCAAATGCAACCGTGTTGGTAGCGCACGGCTGAATGAAGTTGGTACAGAACCTCTGATGCATTTGAGACATACCATAAGCTTGGATATAGATTTGCATGCATGCAATTGAAATCCACCTCATCAAAACAGAGGGAAAAAAACAGCCATGGCTGAGATGTTTATTTAGACGCTCAGCCCCGGTGTGGAGTGTAAAGATCTCTTGCTTCCTATTTGTTTGTTTGTCTTTTCCACGGTGGTGTGTTCAGGGTGCCCTGTATGAATTTCATTCCATGTCAATCTTCTGTCACTTCCTATCAGAAATCAGTCATATGTCAGAGGCTCTCACACCACATTCTCTTGTTTATTTCCGACGCCCTTCCCCACTGCACTTCTACAGGCGATTGCTTCACCGCCGGTCTGATTTGAGTTATAAGATGGAGACGCATGCGATATCTTTGCTCTAGGTGCATGGACATTAGCAGTTGTGACATTGCGGGGATGGGCATCAGCAGACAGCTGTTTGCACCTCTGTATATTGTGTGGACACACAAGTATGAGAAATCCCCGCAGACACAATCAGTACTTGAGTACTTGATTATACAGTGTTAGCGACACAACTTGGGTGTGTCCAGTAACTCCACAAAGTGTAACTTTATGCAGATGAAGTTATGCGAATGAAGTTTTGTATACAAACACATTATCACGTGGAATGTTAATTTTTTGCAGCAAGAAAACAAATTCTTTGTTCAAATACAGCAAATAGTTTTTTTTATAGCTATGGCCAATTTGCAACCCAGTCCTAAGCAATTTTAGTTTTTATTTTAGTTTTATTGTAGTTTTATAAAAATATGTTGAAGTCGCTTTTATTTTTATATTTTTTAGTTTTCATGGTAATTTTAATTTAATTTTTTGCTATTTCTTTGTGGTTTTGTTTTTTATATTTAATATTGATTGCTATTAGGTTTAATCTTTTTTTGTTTTTGTTTAGTTTGTTTTAATATATTTCAAGTTAAAGTATTTTAATTTTTAAAAATGTTGCCTTGTCAGTAAACTAAGTTTACAAATGTCAATTAATGTTTAGGCCAATTCTTTAACTGTATTTCAGCTTTATTGAAGTTAAAAGAAGTGTTGGTTTTAGTTTCAGTTTTAGTTAAATATAACAGCCCTGCAACCCACCAATATTATGAAGGCCTTCACCAGTAGGAACTTCTACTAGCATCTCAACAATACAGTTCTGACAACCTGCGTTGATAAAAAGACTGTGGCTTACACTTACAAAGTACTGTTTATACACCTGCTGGCTTCTTGATATTAATTTAATCTGAGCAATGACCATTATTTATTCATGGGCAACAGCAGAGTGAGGAGGCTGAGATATTGCTTGAGGTTTGAGGTTGTAAAGAGAATCTAGCAGAATCTTTTGTGGTTTGCCCATAAAAAGCTTTAGCAGTGCTGCAGTGAGACAGAAGTGCTGTGTAGTGCCTGCTAAAGATTTAATCAGACTTCTCATCCTTCACATTACTTTCTCTCCGGTTTGCTGTACTCCAGTCCCCTATCAGATAACTAAATAAAGGGTACGACTGTTTCTGTTCTATGTGTTACCTGCGAAGCACATGGGATTCTATCGACTAATGTTTTCCTTGTTCTGGTGTGAACTATTTTCACAATTTTAAGCAGGGCCTTTTTCACGAGAGATACTCCCTTTCTGTCTCTCTTTCTCTCTCTCTCTCTCTCTCTCTCTCTTTTGCTCCCTCTCTTGCTCTCTCTCTCCCTCCCTGCTCACGTGTGATTAGTGGACTGTGAACAGACTGGAGCCCTGACTAGCTGACCTTGGCCCATAGCCAGGCATCACATCCTGGGCAGCCGTGGCTTCAGGCCTCCCATCTGACAGCCAAACTCAAATGCACCACCTCTACCATGCCCCACCGCCCCCCCCCACCCCCCCACCCCCCCCCCACTGTCCAGCAATGGCTCCTGTCCATCAGTCCGCTATCACACATCCCCAGTGCCTTAAAACGGCACTGATCGTTCACCTGGGATGTACAGGAGCATCTGAGACAGAACTTTCTAAACGGAGGGGTCTTTTAAAGAGGTGGCTTGCATGCTCAAGCAGTCCTGTGGAAGTTATTTGTGACCCATGATGACGAAATGAGTCACAATGACCAACAATGATCATTTTTTTTGGTCAACAATGACCAACAAAAAAGTTCTTGTTATTTTTGTATTTTCTGTTAAATAACATTATTATGTATGATTTGTCAGAATAGACAGCACATCACCAGTCATCGAGAAAACCAGACCGCACCAGTCATCAAGAAAAAAGATCATAGGAAAAAACAAATTTTTCATGGATTATTAAAACCAAGGAAATATTTGGGAAAGTACACCTCTGGGAGAACATACAAATAAAGAAACTTTTAGATGTTTAACTGCTATTTGGAGCATTGGGATCGCTAGATGAGGGCTTAATGAACTCATTTTTGTGAAAACCTCAAATTAGACCAAATTACCCCTTGCACATTCCGTGACATTTTGCCAGCACGGGTCACATTTAGACGAGGCTAACCAGCGTCTCTCATTCACCGCTGACAGTAAAAACATTCACAACAAGCCACGTATTCAAAGAGTATGAGACAGTTGTGATTAATGATCTAATGGTCTCAGTGGAGCAGAGGTTCTCACCCACATCTCCTCCATCTCCTCTTCTCAGTCACTCATCTTCCAGCGCTCCGGCAGCTGCCATTGGAACATCTCAAAAGGCCGTAAAGCAAAATATGGATGAGCTGATATGTAACATCACACGGTTAATTGCGTTTGTGCGTGCACATGCCTGCATCTGTGTGCTCAGTGAGTCTTCCTGTGGTTGAGAAGCTTACCAAATCATGCCTAGCAAATTGCTGGGGAGGACAGTGCAGGTCAGGGGCTTGTTTCCCACCTCCTCCTACCGTCGTCTCTTTAGGGGAGAAGCTATTAGTCAGGAAGTTCATAAGGGTTGTTAAGGCAAACAACAGGGTCACAATAGGGAGTCGCTCTGCATCGATTTTGCATCAGCTTTATCATTACTCAAATACTGCCCATTTGGAAAATGCGTAGAACAGCCTAAAAACATGCACAAAAACTATTTTAAAAAAAGATGTTTTGTAATATTTTGTGTCTTTTTTTGTTGTTGTTGTTTTTTAAAGAAAAGAAGGAAAAGCCCATAGTAATGGATGCCGACAGCTGCGGGCCCCTCAGGAGAGAGTTAATATGGTTTGGGGGGACACATTTGACTCTAGCGCCAGGCGGATTTTCAGCGGCTCCAGGATTAACACACTCAGAGAGTATCTTTTATTGCGGGGGACTCTGAGGTTTAAAGGCCCATACTGTGACCGATATTTAGACCTAAGCCCCCCAAAGCTGATAACGGTCATGAAAGGGCAGACCTCAGCTGCTGAGGAGAGAACCTGACTTATTTATTCTGCTTTTTTTAGCACAGGCAGGCTTTTGGCATAAAGACATGATCTTTGTCAAGCTCCAGCAAACACGTCACTTCATCAGTTTTATGCCATTTTTGTTGCGTCATACCTCCTCTTACGCCTTACACACTCGCAAATCTCTGCCTTTCAAAAATATATAACATGGAAACATGGAAATTATCACTGAAGGACAACAAAATCTAGGATTGCCACACAAAACCAATATGTTGCCTAGCAACAGAATTTACAACTGAGCCAGAATCTTCTAGCATCTGTAAAGATTGTGATTTTACTTTACAAAACACAAAATTTAACTTCCTGTCCTTTCTCTGTTTAGAAATGTGCTGATCATTATCAGATCCCTGCAAGTCTGTTTACAAAAAATGGGATGAAAGAATTTTAATGTGAATTTTGTTGAATAATGAAAATTGCTTGTATTTTGTGCCCCATGAACTTTATTGCATTTACACAACACACATCGCAAGCAACATCGTCTGTTCTGGGCACAGTTTGCCCTTCTAATGAAATTCATCAAAAAAATTTAAGAAAGTGCTTTTTAATGAGGACAGTGGAGAAATATCGATTCAGGGGACAGATGACCAATCGCGCGCCCCGCTTTTCCCCCCAGTCATTAGAGGAGTGTCATAGCACTCAATTAGCAGGTCCGGCTAATAATGTGTTTAATGCTGTGATCTCTTTCCCCCAGGGCTTTGGAGACACTCATTATGCTGATCACATGAGTGACAGTCGATTAGTGCCCCATGAAGGATTGTCCCCCACACCTTTCATGAGCTCCAGCATAATGGGTGAGTATCCAAGGTGATTCTGACCCGTCTTTCTTTCGCACCCATCCTTCTGTCTTCAATCCGTTTAGCAATGTGTGAACACACAGATCAGGCACGCTGGAAGTGTCACCACAGGAAGTCCCAGTGATGGGTGGGGGTTACTGTCTCTATATGTCTATACAGTGGGGTCCAGAGATCTAATACAACTAGTTTGCATTTTTCTAATTTTAGTTTTTTTTTTTCAAACAAATTTTTCTAACTAATTTAGTTTTTCAATTAGCATTCATCAAAAATTTATTTATTAATACAAATCTAATTAATAAAATTATTGTTCCATTTTGTTTCAATGACAACTTCCATTTTAGTTTATGCAAACCTAATGATGTTATTCCAGCAGGATTTGTGAAAAACAAGAGCAACTTCCATGGTCAATGTCACAAATTTGCATACATTTTATCAGTGACCTGAAATAGGGCAGAATATGAAACCTTTGTATTTTGGTTTGCTGCATGATGTTTTTTGTTTTATATTTTTTCAAAATCCAAAACTGAACATGAATTTTCAGTATGATCTCACACTTTTGGGCCTCACTGTATGTATACAGTCAGTCACATCACAGTAAGATTCAGAACTGGATATAAATTACAAACTGTACATATGTGTGTGTGATAATATACATTTTGTTTTTTCCTCACATTTGTCCCCACTTTCAGGATCTTCCTGTGGTGTGACTGACTTCAGGATGTGACCCTCCCCCAGGGTGGAAGTCACGCCATCAGTACAGTTTTCCATCACAAAAGACTCTTCTAGAAATCAGAAATGCCACCGGCTACTTCCAGTGGCACAGTGCATTTTAAAGCGAAGACTAGAAGGAAAGGGTTAGAAGGAGAGAGAGAGAGATAGATAGAGAGCAGGGGTGATAGGGTGGTGATCGTGGTAGTAGTGAAACAAACAGATGGGCCAAAGATCATTTTACACACACAAACCCCCTCACCCACGAGTTCTCTCAGATCATTCTCGCCTTTCCGAAGAGGTGTACGAAACCCTACCGAACTTGCTCCACTTCCTCTTTTTGCTTCCAAAAATGTTTCAAATATTTTTCCATCTGTATCAGTTTGTGAGTTTGTGCTTATTTGCGACCTGTTTTTACTGGTTGTTTGCTGACTCCACAGACAGTAAACATAATACACATTATTCAGCATCAAGATGATGTGCGGTGCAGATTCTCATAGTTGCACACGCTTAATTCTTTTGTGTAAATCTGGGACTTTTTAATGTTGTGGTTAATTTTGTCACTGCAAAGTTTTATTCAATTCGTTGTTTATTATAGGGCTATTAAAGTAAATACAGTTTAGGCTTTTAAATGTATGCAGGGTTTTGAAATTGTGTTTGTTCGATCATTGCAATAGAGATGATTTAACATGCTTTTTTCGAGACGCAATCATTTTTGAGAGCTAATGGTCTTTAGCAGCATTTTGTTAGATATTTATCAGGCAGAATGGCTTGATTTGAGTTACAATAGGGTATTTATGCCTTGCATGTGATTAATGAATGATGGTAGATCTAAGGCTTCTCTCTCTCTCTCTTTGCATCTATTGTGATGTGCATGCACATGACAGCTTTATGGGCTGCTGAACCCCAGCTCATTGTAGCATCACCCTGGAGACCAGTTGCCATGTAAGGTGGCAAGTTTACAGATGGGTGCTATTGCACGGAGGCCACCAAAACAAAATGCGATCTCTCTAGCAATTGATGTGTGTGTTTGAGTGTGTACTGGTATATGTGGTTTACAAGGACACAAATATGTATATGATGTGTATGAGACACTTTCTGTGTCCTCATAAACCAAATGGCTTAAAACATACTTAATGTTGTTTTTATTTTAATTTAAAAATGCCTAAAGTTTTCTGTGAGGGTTGGGTTTAGGGGTGTGGTTAGGGGAAGTGGATTGAAAGTTTGATTAGCTCAATATAAAAATTATTATGCTTTTGGAGAGTCCCCGTAAATCACATATGCAAGTGTTTGTGTGTGTGTGTGTGTGTGTGTGTGGTTGAGGTAAGGAGGATGTTTGGTTTTCCTCTGTCCTGTTGGTACAGCACTAATTATGCCTGTAAGTAGCAAAATATGGAAATGATCTGGAACAATGATGTGTCAGGGAATTAGACAATCTGTTTGCACGGCTAAATTGCCTGTGCTATCTTCCCGGGATTGGACAAGAAGACAGAGTCTTATCAAATTGAATTTCAGCAGTAATATCTGGGATTTACATGGAATTACCCATTCCAGAGCAACCTCATTAAATCATCTCTGAAAGGTTATTACTCACCAATAAAAAAGGCAGAGCTTGAACGGCAGTGTAATGCAATTAAGCATTACCATTACACGAATGGCATTTCTGAGGGAACTCTGGCTCATGAGCTACTCGTGGGTTTATATGACCCATTTCTTTCTCTGTGTGTGCCGTTTAAACACAGAGCCATGGTAATCTAAGTGGATTATCTCAAGACAAATCCCGGTGGTCTGCAGTTTCTTCAGGAAAATGGCAACCGTAGGCTGGCAGTTGTTTGTTTACCTTGTCAAGCTGTTGGTAACCGCTAAAACCTACACAAATCTCACTTTTTATTTCAGGCGCTGTAAGATGCTGTAAAACTGTATTTATTTATTAAGCACATTTTAAAACAACCCAAAGATTACCAGAGTACTTTACAGAAAACTGTAATCGATAAAATTATGCTGAAGTAAAAAATGTAATTTCATTTAAATTATATACATCTAGGTCTAGGTTAATGAACCGAGCGGAGCTGTGTTGCATTCTTGTTTTCTTGCAGCTGTTTGTCTGAGACATAAATATAACTATTTCAGATTCGGTTTTAAAAAACACTTATCCCATTAAACGGTTTAATTGGAGCGCTTCATTCAATGGTCCTAAATATGCCTGTTGGGACTGCATGCGTTGACCTGGTTCCATCCGTTCCCTAAGCGAAGTATGACATGTTGAGAGCAGCTTGGGGTTACCTGGGGTCAGCTATTGTGTGTGATAATGAACTTGTTACAGTTTATAGTGTTAGGCAGATGGCTGGTAATGACTGTTTATTTGACATAACATTTTAATTAGAGTAACCGCTGCTTGTTCTGAATAATGGAGATACATTTTAAAGGGCACTCTCTGTTCCGCTGCATTTGTGATAGATTTGGTAGAGCTTACGAATAACTGGATATTGCACTATGTATTTGATGTTGTTATTATTAAAAAAGGCCAATGTAATGCGTTTCTGTGCATTTTTTTTAGGTTTGTACCTGAAAAGATATTTCCCTTTGTTGCATCATTTTGCTATATAGTGCATTTACACCCCAGGGAAAGGTGTGTGCGCACGTGAGTAAATGTGTGTATTTGTCCATGCGCTTGTGCATGTGTGTGTGTACACAAGCATGAACAAAGCCCTTGAGAGTACTGGGGGTCTATGTCAATGCTGGTCCAGAGTTCAGAGGTCAGTCAGTCTGCAGCACACGTGCCGGCACCCTGTTCCAATCCTCTTACCCAGCATCCTCCTTGCATTCCTGCTTGCACGTGGCACTCACACTGGTGGCCGGAGTGCTGTACACAATCTTCACTCTAGATGCAGCGGCTGACGACATGCATACTGCATAATCGCATACCTTTTCTAATGTAAATGCAATGCCGCATGGCTTAATACAATTTGTGTTTGAATTCCAAAAGCTATATTCAGATTTTATACATTACTTTTATATTTCACGGAACAAATTTTAAATGACGTCGACATTGATAAGTCACCCGTAGCATGCAGCCAATGTAATTTTCATGCATGCCTGCTTTGTGTGTGCGTGCGTGTGTGTGTGCTGGCCCTCATACATGTCAGCTTTTATTGTGAGGCAGGAGCGTGTTGCATAATGATGACTATGTTAAAGTTTTAAGCAATATTTAATAAGGCTTAATGCAGCTTTAGATTAAGGTGAAATCTGCATGCACATAGAGAATACTGCTTCTTCAGCGCAGCCTGTATTTACTGGTCAAACAGATTACCATCACAAAAGACAAATTAGTTTAGTACTTTGTTGACATTCCAAACTCCATGGGTAACAGTTGGCACAGAGAAAGCCGGCTTGGCTTTAGACTTGATGAAACGGTCTACAACGAGACACGCTACATGAGTTTTAAATTGAATGTTCGGTGGAAAAAAACTGCAATCGGTTGTACATGTGTTTTGCTGTAAACTTCCTGAAATCTAAGGCGCAACTTGTTCTTATGCTCGGGGGAAGCTTTTTGTTCTTCCTCTTGCTTTTTGTTGGATTCACGCATGTTCAGGAAGCTGCGATGTTTAAGGCCTCTGAGGAGTCACGCACCTTTCCAGTGAACCTCTTTCCTGAAACCTTTCCTGTCATCAGCAGGCCACACGGAATCCACAATCACGGAACGCCACAGATTACTGCGGAATTGAAAAATCTCATTTGAAGTACTTTTTTTTTAAATTTGGGCTGTTCTAAAATAGAGCGTTTTCAAATGATGGTTCTTCTGTGGAATAAATGTTAAAATGTGTTAAAGAAAGTCTATAGTACCAAACTGTATTTGGTAGCACAAAACAAAATTAGTATAACTTAGAAGATTATAAACTCACACGGCGAATATGTAGGAGTGTATAAATGAAAAACGTTCCAATTTTGTAAGAACCTTTCCGTGTGCAAAGATTCTGTGTGGGCTTGGTCATCAGTTTGGCCTCTTTAGTGATCAGTGACCCTTCATTAAATAAACCTTACTTTGACTCATACCAGTCAGGCATCCTCCTGCTGTTCTAACATTCATCCACAGCATTTGTCTCCTTTTACTCTGGTTTTTATAGAGGCCCCTGGCCCTGCGTCAAGATGTCATGAATCGGACATTTGACTTCACACGCTCTTTGCTCTGATGAAAGTTTGAGTGAAGATGAGAAGCAGAGAGGCTTCTGATGAAGTCAGTGAAGTTACCATCTCAGTGCGCAATTCAGGATTTATACATTCAGTCAAACTGATGGCTGAGCGTCAAAGATTGAAAATGAGAGAGATGTTAGAAGGACATTTCTGTGGACTT
>JAZGTI010006827.1:0-22716 GCA_036877585.1 Botia kubotai | reverse complement strand
TCTCTCTCTTTAGTGAAGTGTGCTAAAAGTGTGCCTCGTTATTTCGCTGAATCCGTTCGAGAGTCCATGAGGGTATGAGGTTAATTTTTGAGGTTAATTTCCATGAGATTCTCATCAGTGTGTTTTTGCTCCCTCACAATCATAAATTAGATCACCTGCTGCTCATCTGAATCCAACACGGACGCTTGAAGTGAAAAAATAAAAGCAACTCGTGGTCTGATTAGTAAATGAATGTGTTGGATTTGGGCGATAATGAGATGACGGGACTGATTTCACGCATTATTGGTTTATTTACTCACAGCGCGCCGGCACTGACGATGAGACGCTCATACGAATCATGGTGTCTAGAAGCGAAAAGGACATGTTGGACATTAGAGCAGTGTACAAAAAGATGTATGGAGAATCACTCTACTGCACCATACAGGCAAGTTATATACATTCTCTCTCTCTCTCTCACACACACACACACACACACACACACACAGATACATTTTATTATATTTTTTTTCTTTATTTATAGGAAGACACTGATGGAGATTACCAGAAGGCCCTACTGTACCTGTGTGGTGGTAATGATTAGATATTGTTACTTTTTGTTGAAGTTTATTTGTCTTTGTGTTTATTATAGTTTTTGCCGGTTCTTCAACTTATACGCATTTGCATTTTTTGGGTTTGATTTTTTAGTATTTATTTACATGTATCTTTGTTACCTTTTATGATTTGTGGTTTTTAAACAGATAGCTTTAGCGTTTGAGAATTGGAGGATACTGAGGCATTGTTGTGGTTTTGGTCTAATGTTTGGTTTAGTGATTCTTTAAGATATTTCGGTGGTTTTAGACAGGTTAACGAATAGTTGCTTTTAAAGCACTGTTCCAAAATTGTGTGAAGAGTTGAAATAAAATGCTAAATATAATGCTTTGGATCATATTCAATTTATTTATTTTAAATCTCATGTTGTTCATTGTGTTGACTCATTTTGTTGCTCAACATATTGGTACTTATACCAGCAGATGGAACTATTGTCAAACAGTCTACTTACCCACAGGCTATTATCGCCTATATGAATGTTAGGTTTAAAACCATAAAGTGCTTCAAGATGATTTCCACAAATTTTTATTACCGAAACATCTAAACTTCTGATGGCATACAAGCTTTCTGAAATTTCTGCTTAAACGTAATCAAAACACACAGCTCCTTGATGTATAGTTCATATACAGGTATAGCATTTCACTAATGGTGGAATTCACTTTTCACTTTTATGGAATCATAAGTGTGTGTGTGTGTGTGCGTGTGTGTGTGTGTGTAAATCTCAAATAAATCCTAACAATGACAGTCTCAGCACAAATTCTGCCACGAATGAGCCCAATGTTTGAGGCTAAGTTCTTTTGCACAATGTGATTTATTAAGGTCATTCTTTCAGCCATTCACAGTACAGAATATCAGCGTGTGTAATCAGGATACCTGGAAACCATTCATGGACTGCCACGCTGCAGGAGGAGCCACCAGAAATTAAAGTATCTATGGAAGGGTAACGTGAGAACAGTTTGAATAATCTTTGGGAGAAATAAAAGCAGTGTAATTAAAGCAGTGAGATACTAATAGTATTTCATTCACTTTTCAAGGGTGTGGGCACATATTTTGGCTTATAAAAACCCAGTTGCTTTAATAATTATTATCTATCTGAGAATTATACTCCTACACTGATTATGACTCTTAATATAGTCATAATAATTAATAAAGAATGTTGTAATTTTTTTGACCACTAACCCAACACTCAATATGGAACAATCAGTGCCATCTGAAGACTTAAAATGAACTGGTTGGTTATTAATGTAGAAGGATGCATTTATTCAGGAATGAGTTATGAGGTATATTAAGATAAACAAAATAAATATGCAAATGAATAAAGGTAGCACATTTCATTTAGTCTTTTTCACGTGCAGTTGTAGATGGAGGCTTAGATTTTGTGAATATCCACTGTGATTGGTCTGTTAACTAAGATTACCCTTCTCATGTTTTAGAGATTTTTTTATTAACTCAGGAGGTAGCCTATTGGTCGTCAAGGTGAACCCCACTACCGTAGCAACATGTCTTTGTACTTTCCTCTTGAATCACATTTAAAGTGTAGAGTTAATTTAATTTTAGACTGTAAGTGCTAAATTTGTAGTGCAGGATATGATTGTTTTCTTTCAGGTACATAATCAACAAACCCCAATCAGCTCCATTGAAATTTTTTAAGTGCTTAACATTTGCTAGGAATGTTGTTTTTGAAAGGAGAGGCCACAACATTTGTGTGTTTAATTTCATAATAACAGGCTTGGTTTGATGTGTACAGCTACCAGAAACCCACAAGAGGCTAAAATCAGTTTCAGTGTTCTTGAACGTTTCGGCTCATGAATAACCTCTTGTATTGCAATGAAAGCTACATATTGCTGTTTCAAAACAGCAATTTACTGCTTTCATAGAACATATAAAATCGCTCTGTATAGTTGGAAAATTCTTTGATCAATCAACCATAAGAAACAATAAATTTAACACAATAACAAAACAAATTCCAAATTACAATCATGTAACAATCATGGGTTGATAAGTGGAGCAAGTTCATATCTAACAACAGAATTAACTTACCTGATTTGGGCTTTCAGAAGTCTACTAATCTAACCAGCTCTAAACATTGTTAGTGTTTTTGCTGCTATGTCTAGAGACATCTAAGGTATCTGGTTCAATATAACAGAAACCCAGATCAAAGATAGCACCAGGCCCACAGAACAGGATATAAGTTTCCCATAAGATTCCTGTAAAGACTGGTAAGAAAGGAGCGCATGACCTTATCTGGAATGCAAAGACCAAAGTTAATTAAACTGTCAGAGTCATTCAGTGTTTCTGCTGGAGAGTCTGAGTTCACGCATGAAGAAATCTCACCATCAGAAATCTTCACATCTCATCCCTCCTGCCCTGAAGCCAAACAGATGCATCAATATTTTCAATAGATGAATGGACACAAATGCACACAAACACACATGCACACACACGCACACACACACACACACACGCACGCACGCACGCACGCACACACAGCTAACGTTCATAAGTAAGATTAGGTTCAATCAAACTGGGTCAATGCTATTACAACACAAGTTCCACACTTGCCAATTTCCACATATGTAATTTTTTTCAAACGATTGAGCGTTTCCACGAGAACGTGAAATAATATTGTGACATTTTTATATAGCCTACCATGACCATTCAGGCAACAAAAACCACCATTTACATTCATGAGTTAGGTTTTGGGTCCATCTGAGGGTCCCAGTCATGTTTTATTTTGTTTTCAGACACTTCTAATCACATAGTTGTGGTCTCCACATGCTATTGACCTATTGTAATAGGGACCGTCAGATGTTTTTACATTAAGCTAATAACATTTATTAAAATTATTAAAAAATATTATTCCCCTTTACCCTAACACAAGCCTTTCTTCATTTTCAAATATTCATAATTGCACTTGATGATGGAAAGGAAAGAAAACCTGTCAGAAACGTAGTTTATTTTTGACAAAATTAAGTTTTATTGCAGAATGATTACAAGAAAACCATTACAAAACCTTAATCTCATATATACGTTTTATACACCGTCTGTTCTAATTTACAATTAAAAAGTTGCTCTTAAGGTTAAACAAGCACCATCTCTCATTAACTTTCATCATTCTCAACCATTAGGAACAGAAATGCACAAAATGAGGACCAGGAGCTATAGTGCAGTGTTGCGCCAGTTTCCATCCATACAGGGCACGGAGTATTTCCCACCGGCGGCTACTGTTCTCCGGAACGCGTGAACATTATTCTGAAGTGCGCTTCCTTTGGTGCTGCACATGCTGGCTTTCACCATCGCCACGACATGTTCTGTTCTGTCTCCATTTTTAGCGAACGGGCGAGCACAGTAGGCTTCGGCTTTGGATGCGTATTGCTGACAAGCGGTGGGCTTCGCTACATACTCACAGTCGAAACTCTTTTCTTCCGTTTTTACAGGTGACTGCGCTCCGTCCTTCGTAGAAAATCTCCCTCTGTACGCACCTGTGCCACTGAATGCTTTCGGCCTATTTTACCTGGCTGTCTTTACCTGGCTGTCTTCTAACTTTTCACCCGGAGGAAGTGTTGCACGACACAGGAAAAGATCTAAAGTAGAACCATGTCTTTTACGCGCATCGTGCCTTTATGTAATTATTTTTGAAGTGCAAAAAATACATGTGACATGTATGGTCACAAATATTTGTTTAAATTACTATAGCGTTGACAGATGTCTTGCAGCTTTTGCAAAATAAATAAAAATTAATATGGCAATAGCGTGGTGGTGACATTTCAAACCAGCGCTAACACGCACTTTGAGATCCTGCGCGAGACATTTATAGCGTATTACGCGCACGCATGCGGGCACACACCTCCCACACTTTTAACATCACATTGGCATGGTTTTTTTAACGGTATTGTACTTTAATTTGACGTTTTAATTTATAAATCATGACTGAGATAGAATAAATGGTAGCTAATTTAAATATTTTGTAAATGCTTCATGGAAAGTTTCAAATCTCTGGCATTTTATTATTTTTCATGAAAGTAGTGGCTTTTGGTACATTACATAATATTCACAATACAAATATAGTATTATGTAAAATAAATGTAGCAACAATTTGCCAAAAATTGTTTTAGCGGCAAAAACAGGTTTGTCTCAGCTACGGTCTTTCTAACACAATAGCGCCTTCTGCTATTACTTATAAAATCACCTTCAAAACAAAATGTTAAAGTTAAAATTTATTCATGCGTTAATATTTAAACATTTGACTGTTTCATATATAACATTCTGAACTGACCTATTTTTCCACAGCATTAAAAAATACTGACCCATAATTGGTCAACACACATAAATACATTACATAGCAAGAACTATTACGGGTTATTTTTACACATATCGTATTTAGTACATATGATAAGACACAACACCTTATCAAATAATTTGTGGTTTGGAGAACAAAACATGTTGCCAGTACTATGTTAAATGACTAAATTCATGGCCAGCCGGTTAGATAGCTATATGTAATGTTAATTAAATTCATAAAAACACCATTTCGAAGAACACACAAGCATACTTGTCTTTCACCATTTCTCTCAATCCCTCCAACCCTTCGTCTATTGTGACACACTTGCAGTCTTCTTCAATGGGGTTTGTTGTCTGGGGAAATGTAAGAGTTGGCAGCAGGGCAGAGAGAAGACACAAACTTTTTAGATACAAGTTTCGAACATATACAATTGATATACATATATAGTTTGAATTATTCAAAAGAGAACAGATCTTTCTGTTCAGAAATTTCTAAACAGAAAAAAAACTGTGTTTAAAAAACTGTTTAAAGAACAGTCTAACAACATGTACAAAAAATATACAGCTGAGGTATTCAAAATATAAGGCCTACCTTTTCAATTTTTGAACCACCCTATGAAGTAGGAGCACACGCCATGAAAGGACTGCCAGCAGTAGTCCTGGGCCAGTTTCTTAGCCTCGCTCGGGGGTGCTGGATCAGTAAGCCCTGGCACAGTTGGCGTGGGTGTTGTCATCACTTGATTTGACTTGTCCTCAGAGGTTTTGATTGATTGGCTTCTTAATGCTTGAAACTGTGGTTTGGTAGGCTTTGGTCTCTGCTCTTGTTTGCTTTGGTATGGTTTCTGCACAGGTCTAACAAAGGATGGTCTGGAGAGCCTGTCCTTTGGCACAGCATCCCGTGAGGACGAAGTTGTGAAGACCATCTGAGCCTCATCAGATGCTCTCCTGCATATGAGAGGCTTAATGACGCTCTGGCCCTGGCAGGCATTTTGCAGCTTGCGGAGGTCCCACATGATTTGTGTGAAATAATGCCGTGGATTGCTGTTGTAGTTGCGGCAGACGTGAGGCTTGCCCTTGTACTCGCACCAGTAGGAACGCACCTTCCCCATGCACAAAATGCGTAGCTTCGTCAGATCTCCTTGTTCCATCACACTCATGTAGCATGCATCTTTGGTGTCTTTAGTGGCAAACTGGATCGGCTCTTCCAAAATGCTTCTGTGCTCTGGGTTGCGATCCTGAGCGACAGCGGCCTGAAGGCAGCATGTTAGCAAGAGCGTGCCTGTGATTTTCCACATGTTGTGAGGCTCTAACGTTGGCAGGAGACTGCATGCAGGGTTGGACTCCTAACACTGCTATTTAAGGGCTTCACTCAGAGAGTATTTTGAGCTGGTGGGGGCCTTGTTTTCTTGGCCATCTGGTGGCTATCAATGTAAAGTTGGCACAAAACAGTGACGAATGCTCAGACATGTTAAGCCAACAGTGAATGCCCCTCTACACACCCAATTTTGGAACTTTTTTGGTATTTGGAAGAGTACACCACAGCTAAACAAGTTTCTCACTCACATTTTGTTTGTGTCTGAAAACAATCTATCCCTGTTCTCCATTAACACAGTCAACAAGAGAATTTAAGAAATCTTGCATTATACAAGTATTTAATTAGTAATGCCTTCAGTGGACTCCTTATATTATACAGTGTATATATATATATATGACCAAATGCCATCCTGAAATAAACTGAGCATAGGAATAAACAGTAAATTAATGTGTAAATAAGATGGGATGTTTTTTGGCCCGTGACAACGTTCTGCATGATAGACCAGGCTCTGATTTGGAACATGTTGGGCAGTGGTGAGTGTTCCATCAATACATGTTTGAACATGGCATTGATGTAGAGGCCATTAGTAAAAAGTTGTGTTTGTTTGAACTGTTGAATTAAAGCAGAGGCAGAACCAATCACATCTTTACTTTCCAAGCAATTAGACGTATAGGGGAGAAAGGGGGTTCTTGTAATTGATGTAGGAATTGAAATAAAAACATCCAGAACAAGTCAGTTTAATTGCATTTAATCAAAGGCTCTGGGTTTGTGACCAAGTGAAGGGCCATTTTTCTCTCTGTTCTTTTGGCTTCACATACAGCCACTGTATTTCATGCATGCTCTGTGCAGGAAAAGAATTTAACAAGGGCTGAGACTTTCATCCCTACAATAATAGTTTTGGTTTGAATAAAACAACTTACCGCTGATGTTACCACATGAATCACATGAACATTATTTTTTTTGTGCGTTACATTTGAGAGGAAAGTCTTATGCTCCTATCTTTATGCTTATACATCTTAAGATGCCTGTGAAAATCAATTCAAAACAAATATTACATAATACTGTGCACTGTGTTTTCAACGAAACTGTGCACTGTTGTAAACAATAAAACGGAAATAGAATTTGCTTTGTTTTTTATCTAAAACAACATCCATCCATTTTGTATAACCCAAATTTTAAGACTATTTACTGTGGTTGAATCTGAAATTTACGACACCAGAGAAAATGTTATTTGAATTTGAAATTTTATTCACAATATTTTACAGTTTTAGCCAGCCTAACCACGCAGACTTAAAAAAATCAACGGCACTGACAACCAGTCCCACCACAGCTAAACATTGTTGAGCAAGCTTGAACACCAAGTATGCGCATGCTACGTCATTTGACAAAACAGTGAGATTTCCAGGTGAACAGAGAGAGACTTTCTGGATGTGAATTAAGCAACACTTTACCTGAGGACCTAATAACACTGTCATATACACAATGTAGCACTGAAAAACATGACGGTTCTGAGCAGAAATATGTAGCACCTGACAAGAATGTGTTGCACAACAGTTTGATGTCATTGTCAATGGCTATGACAGCGTTAAGTAGGGTCCGATCATCAAGTAAAGTGTAGAATGGAATCGTAACCTGTAAATGAACTGTACATTTTGCTCTCCAAATGCCTTTGAGGCACATTCACCTATTTTGAAGTTGACAATAACTTCACATATCAACAGATGAATGTCTACAAGAACTGTTATATCACCGAAACAAAAAACAGCACCTGAGACCTACAACAAAACAGGGTTTGGAGTCCAAAAGTAATTTTTATAATCAGTAGGTGCACAGTTATCCAAATTTGCTGGAGAACAATTGTTAGTACAGTAAGCAAAACATCATACTAAAGTACATAAAAATGCCTTTTCAGGGAGATAAACCAGATGCATCATATCCTAAATTTTCCAAGTACAAAAAATAAGCAAATGACACATCGAACTGGTTACTGCTAACCAGAGGTATGGTGCAAGGACGTGCTTTATCGATCTCTAACGCGATAATCTACAATGGCAAAACTACACTAGCCATGCTCTCAAAACTATCCATTTTAACTTAACCATGGCTAAGCTAATGTGTACGATGAATAAAAAAATCATAGAAAGGCAACAATCCGTTCACCCTTGAAATGGCTTAACAACATCTATCTTTACAGATCATTAGCACTAGTTCATACAGTTAGCACTTGAAACATACTTTAGAAAACCTATTGTTACAAGTCCTAGTTTCACGTAATATTGGAGGCTCATGGGTGGCTGGCTTCTGTTTCAACAACAATCCCTTCAGTCTCTGAGGGTCAATTCAGTGGATATGACTTCAACACATTAAATTCTGCACAATTTTAAAAACCATAAAGCACTATAAAAAATAAATGAAAACAAGCAACAGTAGCATTGTTATGCCCGTCAAAACAAATGACTGTAAACAAAAGACACGTGTAGTAATTAAAACAGCCATATATGGTGAAGCCTCCCTGAATCTGTGACAGGATGTGACATCAGAGAATAGTCCAAAAGACAGCACTGTAATCTCAAAGTGTTTTGTTGAAAGAACTGATGTTTGGGGAGCATGGACAACAGGTCCCGGCTTCCTTATTGTGAGTATCCTTGCCTTAAACGTTGTCCGTGTGTGATCTGAGCCTGCTGTGCTCTGTGGATAGAGGACAAATTCACAGTGAGAAAGAAACATTGTGTGTTTGTTCTTCAATAAGCTTTTACAAATTATGTTAGTGTAAAACAAGGCGAATGTAAACAACTCACATTCCACAAAGATTCAATTCCAATTTCCAATAGCACTGTGTGAGAAAAGAAACAAATATTGCAGAATCACACACGGATTCAATGACACCTCAACAAGGCAAAGCATGAAACTAAAGAACTGGAGGACATGAGAGGTGAGAAGCCAGATGAGATTCAAGACAAAGGTAAAGAAACAAAACACACTGAACGTTTTAGCATCTGCTTGCAGAACGGTTAGAGATGTTTGAGGTCAAACATGGGGAGATAACAGTGATATGGACTAGCGGTTTATGATGGACCCCAAAAAACACATTTTACATCCAGGCAAAATGTTCTAAAGATGGAAAGAAAACAAAAAGCAACATGCTGTTAGTGTAGAGAATGAGTTAATGTTCAGGAAAAAAATCAATCAAACTAAAATGGTCTGATATGACAAAAGCACACTGAAAAGTCAATGGGTGGAAGACACATGCTTGTCAGGGGGAGAGGTCACATCCTGTTCCTCTCTGCAAGTTTCAGTACCTTTCTGTGGTTAAAAAACAGACTCTCCTCCTCAGAATCACCAGTCGGAATGGCGAGGGGGAGCAGAGGCCCGTGGGAATCGAGTCATGGTGTCATAGGTAGGGATGCTTGGGACATGAAGGGAAGAACTGTTAAGCAGGTCAGAGAGTATTCAACACCCATGAGAGGTCACCAACACCTCTCCAGTCTCTCCTTAACCCAATAATCTTATAGAAGAGCAGGACGGGTGCCTTGATGACACACAGAGCACTACTGCTGTTAATTAAAGGTACTGCAACGCACTGCCTTAGACGTCATTGAAATTTATGTCCTGACAAAATCACACCTCGTGACCTTTTTTAGCCAATCAGAGACACTCTCTGCTTATGAATCATGATAACATGTCTTTGGAAGGCGGAGTTTTAAAGAGTGTGTACATGGTTGAAATCAGCAAAATGGCTGTTAAAGCACCTTTAATGGTATCAGTATTTTAATTTTCAATTCTGATCATGTGATTCCATGTGTATAAAACTAGATTAATTCATGAATAAATGAATTATGACTGAATTAATGACCAATGGCATGCAGAACACAGTAACAATTAGACCTCTGCACTTGCTTATTATTTGGGTCAAAGGCAGATTAATTTAAGGTTGTGACACATGATCTACCTGTACATGAACAGGCTCTGTATGACATTCAAGCTCACCATCCTGACCTCTGCCACACAAGGCTGGTGGTTTCAAGAACAGCTGAAAATCATGCTGTTAGTGATGATGAACTGACAGTTAAAGAGACCGACCAATCACAGCCCGGTTGAGATGCAAGAAAACACAAGCAATGCAATGCAAAAAATAAGTATAAAAGCACATATTCAACCAGTTAATTGGCAGTTTAATACACTGATTCTGCTGTTATATCTTGATGCATGCATTGTTAGTATAAATTAGAACGATATTCAAGAGTGTGTGTAAAGCACACGATTCTTAATTAGACAATCTCTAATACAGGTGAAGTGTATAATTTCTGTACCATGAGCAACACCAAACGGAGTGGAAGTTGTCCAGTAGTGGCGCAACTGGGCCAGACATAATGGCACTGTTAAACCAATAGCATGAGTTTGGGGATGGACTCTGTTTGACTGACCAATGGCAGAGGTAGGAAGTGTTTTAAAACAAAGAATATTTTTGCAAATCTGTTTAGCGCTGTTAGTGGAACGTACACACTTCACCTTTATATTAGCCACAATTCTAACACCATGTATTACAAAGAGGAAACAGGAATAGCTGACTCCCAGGTGCCTGTTTGTGGGAAGGGCAGGTTCAAACCATGCATGCATCGAACCTCTGCTAGCTTATTTTTCCTCAATCAATCCGCCCCACCCAATGCATGCAATTCATTACTGTAACACACGCGGGGTACGGGATATGGTTCTGATTACCTTGTCAGTACAGGGTTTTGGGTACCCTCTAAATGTTCATTATAATAACCATTATTACCAATTTCCATACTGAAATGAAAACATTACATAGAAAAAAATCATGAACAAAACATGAGGTGACATGAGAAAAATGGCATGCGACTGACTGGGAACAAAAATGTGCTTTTGAAAAACGTACACGCAAGGTTTCGCATTAAAGTATGAAACTGTTTAAGTAGAAATTGCAATCATTTATTGTAAAATGTACTTTCGATCTTAAGGTTTCTGTTTTATCAGCCCTTCGTGTTAAACAAGGGAGCTTTTGAAGATAACACAACAACACAAGCAGCGTCCTTTACCAGGAAAGCTTTTCAAGGCGTGTAGCTTAAACCAGCACCATTAAGCAGAAAGATTTACAGTATGTACAAAACAGGAAAGATGCCGCTTTTTAAATAGCGGTAAATTGAACAGCAAAAGTATAACGGGAAAAATCTTACGTTTTCATAGGAATTGTCTCAATGCTAAAAAGATACAAGACAAGCAGATATGTTACAGAGATGCACTGCAGTGATACAGAGACATCACACAGATGTCAACATGGACTCTCTGGTCAAGACACTTGATGGCTTGTCAATCGCAATGATTTTTTGACTGTAAACACATGGATGTGAAACACTGTTCGTATAATATATTACTGTACATGTATTTTTCATAAAGTGCAAAGTGCTGGACAGAAGGACACAAAGAATGAAGGAGGAAATAGTAGGAATGGTTATCATAATGTGAAGTGCCAAGTTCCAGAGACAGAGGAACTAGAGGCCGCAGAGAGGAAATGATGGAGAGAACAAAGAGAAATCATCATTTACTATTGAACAGTAAATACTTTAACACATCAATGCGTATTACTCAGCAATGGAAGTCACCACTGGAAAGTGTACAAAGTGAAGAGTGTTTACTTGGTCAATTGCTTTTTTAAGTGCTATGCCACAATTTTGGGACACTTACTCATCATAGACGTCTTCTGTATCCATTCTGCGGTAAAACTTGGCGAGCTTTACAGAGAGGATAATGCTGGGTAGAAGAAACAGTGTGGAACAGCCCAATCCAAACCAAAATGTGTTCTGGAACAAATAAACATGTTTTCCTGAAGCCACCCAAAAGCCGCAGTATGTTTCATCATATATTGAACATCCTCAACCAACCGACATTAGTGTAACCAACCACTGTCAACCACAACCCTTTGTAAGTCCTAAATCTCTTCAGGTTGCCTGTTGACAGGAACTCTTTACAGGAAATCTTCAAAGATGCTCTTTACAGGAACAATTCAATCACAAATAGTTATACTGATCAAATATACAACATACTTTAAATATAATGTAGATCACACTGCTTAACATTGGCAAATAAATTCAACTGTACACAAAACCCATTTCTCAAATGTCATTTTTGGTGAACTGCTTTCTTTTAACTACAGTTCCAATAGCTCTCTTTATTAAACTAATAGTCATCTCACCATTGAATCCAACAGGAAGCTGCAGCCCAAAATCTCGGCCGTGTCCACAATGTTGCTGAAAGGTTTACAGGTTGCTACCTCCATAGCTAGCTGAAATAAGACAAGGATAACACAGGCTATCAAATCACCACCAACTTAACATCAATATCAACATTAACACTGTATTGTAGGCAATACAGTTATCAATACTCACAGATGTCCTGATCCAGTCCACGTACTGTTTAAAATAACCAATGATGGTCTGCTTGTATTTCTCCGTTTCCTGTTTGGGCAGTAAACATTCACCATCAGTTTCCTCTACATAAATCAGTATATTTTGGGTATTATTTTGGCATGTTTTTCACCTGATTGACCACAAATGTGGCATTGTGGGAAATTAGATACTGGGCGGCATCAACGGATGCTAATACCGCTGAAACTCGGACCTATAAAATAATACACATACAAATGATTAGAAATGCTGACTTTAAATGCACTTGTGGTGACACAAATACAGTTTTTTTTAAATAAGTAACTTACAGGCAGATCTGAGGCAGTTCTCTCCAGGAATCTGATGCTCTGATTAAGCGTGCTCTTTAACAGGGAAGATAATGCACACACACACACAGCATAAATTACTTTGTGTCCAAAATATCTGAAATCTCAACCTTATTTTTATTGCCTATAAAAATGGTCCATTTTACATATACTGTACATTTCTAAAACATGGATAGTATTTTGTAGACAAAAAAAAATGTTTCAGACCCAATGTGACATACGACCGTGCAACCTTACATGCATAACATGCACACATCATATCGCAATACACCAGAAATGCGACACAAAACAGTTGCACTACATGCAATATATTGGCATACATAGAAAAGATCATCGTTTGTTAAACTGCATTTAAACATTTCTGCATGTTTAAATATAAACGGTGACACTTTTTTATATAGACTGGATTATGGATTAATGTCTGGAGACTAAAACTCCAAGCTGCTCCTAATTTACCTTCAGTTATCTTTTAGCATGCTGGTATAATCCACAGGATTATTATATATATATATATATATATATTATAATCCACAAGACAAATAAAATCTTATTTCACATACATTTCCAAAATACAAATTGTAAAATATATATTTTTATGATATTAATTATGCAGCCCTTATTTATATCTTATCTATTGTTCTTTAACCAATAATCTGTAATAGTCTGTAATCAATACTGTGCACAACCTATGACTGTCATATAGTGTTACAGTACATTTGAAAAGAAAAAAACAAATCAATATGGGCAATCTAAGGACAAAGATGAAGTGACTGTAAAACGATGATTGTATTTTCTTGATGGTATCACACAAAAAACAAAGTTAATACCACAACAAGCAAACAACTCTTGCAGGTTATGCAACCATTACGTTTAGATATAATCTTACCCTTGCTTTCACATATTTCTTGGAAGCCATAAATTGAATTGAATGCGAATTAAATTTATCAAAAACAAACAATTCTCAAAAGCAATGACTGTCATTTTGACAACACATTAATCACATTTACTGTATCAAACGCCACCATTCTGCTTTTGCAATAAGACTTCAATCCCACTAAGCAAATGGAACTGCATATAAAAGAAGCATTTACTTTAAAAAATGTAATCACAGGACCCAGCAGTCTAGAGTAATCAAATGAAGAGCATCGGTGAGACAGGGATTGATTACCATGGACTGTTCCAGTGGGATGACCTGCTGGTTGTAGATCTGTCTAACAGTGTTAGCATGTCCCTTTAATGATGTCTGCAAGGTCCCTTTAATCTGCAAAGAGAGAGAAGGACTTGAGGGACATAAACAACTATCCAAAGCATACTCTGTCTTTTCTCCAGATTTTCTCCATTTGTTTAGGCAAGAGTACTTTAATTTACACAGTGCCATTCATACTGTGTGTGTGTGTGTGTGTGTACTTTTATTAAACTGAAGCATAGCTTATTTACATATGTTATATTTACATAACTTACTCTTTTAAATATTGATCTGTTTAAATATATATGCACTTTGACTTTAAAGTGACAGTGCATATACAGTGCATAGATTTGTATCTGTTAGAGTTTGTTAATTGGACAGAACACAAGTCTTACCAACTGATCAGCTTGAGTATCAAGTTCACTGGCAAAGGTGAGCAGGTCAATGCGTGTCACTCCTTTATTAAGCTGCAAACCAGAATCGTATTTTTATAATGTTAGAACTTTATAACGTGCTTTTAATCTCTATTAACGTCTCTATGTATGTGTGTTAAGTACCTCCTCCAAATAGGCAGCAAAGTTGATCTCATTAATGCCAGTTTCAGTGAAGCTGATAAGATTCTGTTTGCCCGCAGGCTCCAGAAGAACGATGTCACGCAGGTCCACCTTCATCCCTTCAAATTTCCTCGACACGTCCCTGGAGTACTGCAGGAAAACAGGATGCTCTGTTAGTATTATGTTGCTGTGTACAGAGAGGAGATCATCATGGCCATGTGTATATCTGGAAGTCTGGAAGCGAAAATTGTGAAAATACGTCTACTTTGAACTTTTCCAATTTAATACAATCTTTTTCATTATCAGGCATTTCAGGAATTAGCAAAAATGAATTTCATTTGATTTGGTAATTCCCTCTTTTCCTTTATTGACAAAAGTTTTTTTCTATGTTTAAATGAGAACACTTTAAATGTGGTTTTAGAGTTTGTATTCATAGTTCACTATATAACTGCCCATTATGACACTGGACCAACAATGTTGGTTTATAATGATTTGAACTGAAAATAAAATTTGTTCAGCTGTAACTGAAATGAAGGATTTTATAGACACTGTATATAAAATGTTTTAAATAGCTATACATGAAACATTTAGCAACAGATATTTTTAAAACAGATGTTTCCAATTCCGAGAGAACAGAGAAAAACAATCAACATGGGATTGAGAAACATACTGACAATTGTTTGTTGTAGAGTTTCGTTTGTTACACAAACGAAAAATAAATGGTGTTTCTTTATTTCAACACACTCAACACATCTAAGGAAAAGGATTTCATTGCCTTAGAAACTCTGACGTTAACTATGACATTAACCAATCTAATTTAGTTTAAGTTATTTTAAAAATCAGAGTTTGTCTGAACAACTAAATTCGTTGCCTGTTATTGACTGAAAGTGGCAAAAACTCTAAATAAACTGGATGTTTGTACTAGGCTCATTAAACATTTAAAGACACACTCTTCATAATGCCATCGGGTGTAAACAGTGTCAACATCAATCTCAGAGTGACTCTGAATGTCAGTACAGATTTAGCACTGATCTGTGTGTACATATGGACTAAGTCTTTGATCCACTCACAACACTGGTGTTAAAGAATGACGAGATGTTGAAGATCTTATCCAGGTTAAGAGCTGTGTAAATCCCTCTGTTGTCTTTACAGTTACTGTAAAAGACAAGAAAATCTTTTAAAAAGAGAAATGTATATTTTGATTACACTATTTTGTCACAATGACTCATTTTATACTGGCTATATATTATATGTGTATTGATCACTGAAATTCCAAAAATTCCAGCACCATTAACACAAATCTTTTGTGTGCTGCCATCTTCTGGACAACTGTGGAACACTGCCGATTCCCTCTTAGCCTCACATTTATAAATGAGATACACTTATAGTATATCAATTCCATTCTATTACAGAATAATATCCAACCAAAAGGTATTTCAAGAAAAGCAACACTTGTACGATTATAAACACAGCATTCCATAAGACTAAAATGTGATGAAAATGTGATAAGCAACACCTGTGATAACTCACATACTAAATACTGACTGTATTTTTAATGCTTTACAGTTCATATATTTTAGTGCTGCTATATATATTGTTTATAATCAATGTAATTATAATAAACTTTATATTATATAATAATAATAATCAGTTATCTGTAGAGAGAATCCACTGTATAGTATATATATAGTGCTGCTATATATATTGTTTATAGTCAATGCAATTATAATAAACTTTATACTATATAATAATAATAATCAGTTACCTGTAGAGAGAATCCACTGTAAGATCCATTTCAGGGTCATTGTACAGATATCCTGGTATGAAGTTTTTCCAAGAAGTGTGAACCAGGTTGGGCGTATCCAACACCTAAACACAATGTAATACTGAGAGCATTATCCTTTCACCTCTGAAAAAGACCTGATGACAAACTATCTCAGGACAAGAATACTTCACAAATGTCAGGTCATATAATATATCCTGTATATGTATATTCACAAACTGACTTTTAAAACTAAACCAACCCTGAGAAATATTACTGAACTAAAAGTGTGACAATGATTCTCTTGCCTTGAACAGCTGTCGGGTTTGGAAGGGTTCGCACACTAACTTCTCCAGATTCCCCCCCACCAAGAACAGAGCTGTAATCACTCCCATGAGCACCCAGGAGAACAGGAAGCTGAAGCCCACACCGCTGAGACACACAGGAAGTGTGTGTAAATCAAAGCAGGCAAAGGTCTTTTACACTGCAATTATTACAATGTGTAAGTTTTATACTGCAGTCATGCTTACGCCATTAGGAGGTTTCCCCCAGTGTTAGACACACAGCCGCGTGTGGTCGGGGAAGCGTGCCTGTCAAATCCCAGAATTCCACACAACAGACCCAAAAAATTGAAGGCGAGGATGAGCACAACCATGCAGCAAAGGGTTATGCAACAGATCCACCTGAAAGCAAAGATGTTATAACCAGTCCCTATGGAAGACATATTTTGGCTTGAACAAACAGAGGAAAGAGTTTGTAACCTTTTTTTCACTAGCTGACTTTCTATATGATCATATGTTGTCACAACTAGCTTGTTGTCAAGCTAGTTAAGGATGGTCCTTTCAGCATAGGAGGTAATTATCCAAGACTAACCACCAAACATAGCATTACATTTTCAGATATCAAGTCCTCAGAAGTACCTGTAGAAATCCATCTGATCGATCTGAGGGTAGATGTCCTCAATCTGTGAGTGCGTGTGAGTAATCATTTTGGTGAAGTTGGTCAGAGTGCTGTGAACTGGGAAGATCTTGGTGAAATTGGTGATGTTAGACCCAATGTCAGTCAGCAGACCCCTGACCCCTACAGGAGAAACCCCAAACACAGAATGATTACAATTGCTTTGGTAGATTTTGGTAGCTTTGGTGGATAAACACTATGTAAGAATCTCATCTCTGACTAGTCGGTTTAATCACCTTCGACAACATTCCGGGTTTGCTGCACTACCATGGTGGGAGTGTCATTAAATGATGTAAACCCCTGTGTGACAGACCAAAATCATATCATGGAGGTAAGCTGGGTTGCAAAAGACCATATTCATATTTATTTATGACTGTAATCTGACAGTGAGTTCAAATATAAAGTGAAATATAAATAATATAAATTTAGCCGGAATATTCAAAGGAATCTGAAATGTACGAAAGCAAAAAGTACCTTTTCAACGATGCGGCTGAGATCCGTCTTCAGAACATCATTCACTTTGTCTAACTGCTCGGTTACATCAGGCAACTACCAAAAAACAGGTACAGTATGTGTATGCAGTTTGAAACTAACAAAACTCTACTTAAAAAAAGATCAGAAGTAATTTTAATACCGATGAGTAGTTGGCTGCGATTTCTAGCCTGGGAAGGGTGCTGCGTATGTTGCGGCAGACATCGGCTGCAGGTGAGCGTATGTCTGCGCAGACAGGATCATTAAGGGCATTGCTAAGGCTGCCACGCACCATGCTGAGGTTAGCCTGCAGTCTGCCTGTTCCTTCTTGCAGTGTCTCCAAGGTCAAACTCACATTCTCCAGAGCATCCTTAGTGTCTCGCATTGCTGAGATAAGAAACGTGTGCAAAACAACATTTAAAAACCAAAAATGACATCATCAGGTTCACTGGAATTTTTAACACACCAATAACCATGAAACATTCATAACATTCATAGTTCTGAACACAAGAAAATCCACACATGCTCCAGTCAATATTACATCTCACTTTTGTAACTTTTAGTATATTTCATAACTTTCCAGGTATCTTGGATTTAAGAAACAAGACGGGCAAGATTCAGCATGGAAGGATGCAACAACACGCAGGGGAGGGAACTGGGCCGGGTGTAGAAGGGAAAGGGCCAATCATGACATTGTTACAGATAAAAGGTCACAGGAAGGACCAGTCCGGGTCTATTGTGGTTTACCTTTAATGGCTTTCTCCACTTTGACTAACACATCAAAGACAAAACAATAAAATAAGACACTGAAAACCAGTGGCTTGTGTAGTATTACCAATATTATATTCACATGTCACATGTTACAATAGATATCTATCCAAGAAAAAGTGTAAGTTCAGGGTGTCGCAGCAAAGACCTATAAAAGATATACAAAATACTGAAAGAGTGAGTGAGAGAGAGAGAGAGAGAATGATCTGGACAAATGACATACTTCCAGCCATGCTGAGAGCTGCATGAAGCGCAGGCTGCACGTCTTTTCCCAGCTCCTCATGTATCCTCCCACCCAAGATCAAACCCACATCTGCAGACACAGCACGGAATTCACATCAGCTCACATTACAAAGAGGCAGAACTCAAGATGACCTGTGACATACTTACTCTCCAGGTCATAGATCACATGGTTCCTCACAGTACCATACTGAGAGATCAGGTAATCAATTTGCTGAGGGAGAGATGACAGAGTGATATATTTAGCTGTTAGGACCTGTCCAATTATTAACACCCAGGTACATGATCTCCATGTTTGTGTACATATTAGAGCTGCAGCGCTCACCGCGGGGGTCTGATTGGCGAAGGTGTGCAGGTCTTTTAAGTTACTTTTCACCAGCCTCCTCATGCTCTTCAGCTGAGAACTCAGGTTCTGATTGGCCGCATATGCGCAAAGAACCCCTGCCCTGTAGATTAGACACACAAGCTGTTAAACACAAGCTAAATCAGAAAAAGTCAAACAAACCTTCTGAGATTTACTGCGAACATATCAAGATATTGAGCAATTAAATTAGTGGAGCAGCTATACCTAATTAAATTTTAGATCATCACTACACAAACACTCTTGATTCTTCATTACTATTACATTGGCAGCAAACAACCAGGCGAAAGATAAAAGCTATTAGTTGAAGTGCCAGTAGGTGGCAGCACATTAACACAATCAAGTCACATGCTCTCACACTGATCCTGTTAGGATCCTTTTAGTTGGTCTTGTTTGGGGAATGTTCCCATACTCTTTCATACGACTCAGGGAATCAATCCTAAGAAAGCTCTCATCTCACATAGTTGTCAAAGCACTTTAAAGACTGTGAGCTTTCTGTGAGCTTAATTAGACTGCAAGACACTTCAAGGGAAAATCAGCTATATATTAAAACCTATTCATGATTGATGATGATTATGTGCTCATGGCCACACGACATGCTTTTTCAGCGGTCTGGGACAAAAGCCATGATTGACTCACGCAACAACAGCGCAAACAGAAAGTCTTTCCATGATGAGCTGAAATGTGTGAATCACCCTTTGCTAGTATCGTGCATGACTATAATTCCACGTAATAAGATGAACGTGTGGGTGCAGAGAGAATCAATGCTTGAGCACACTGCAGGACAAGATGCATCACAGCTAACCACACAAAGAATCAAAAAGTAGAAGCATGTACATTTATGGAGACATGAGTCATTCCTGTCCAGGATGGAAGTTTGAGACACTTCCTGTTTGGACGCCATTAAAGAGAAACAGAACTGTTGGAAAACAGTCTATGCCTATCAGATAGCTATGATCCTAATAGCTAACCATTTTATCTGACAACACCAGCAGTTAAAAAAAATAATGAAATACTTATCAATTCAATACAATTCCAAGATGCAATTCAAACACTGATTATTTAAATTATCCTGTTTTTTGCAATATGGTATGCAGTGTGTTCATTAACAAGTTAACATGTATTTAACGCATTTTATTCTGTTGAAATTGGTGCAGAACCATGACAATGACAAAATTAAAGAGAAAAATCCATACCCAGAACAGGAAAGGTTCTTAGAATGTTGGCTAATATTCTCTAAATGTTCTCAAAAACATTCCTGCACTAACATTAGAACATTTGTAATGCTATATTAAGTATTTAGTGGAACATTTTAAAAAGTTACAGAATTAAAAAAATATTCGAATAATATTCTTACACAAGCAATAACCTTTACATCTAAAAATGTTGAAGTTATGAACATTCAAAGTACTTTCGAAATAACATTTTTTGTTTTGTTACTTACATTTACATTTATTTATTAAGCAGATGATTTTATCCAAAGCAACTTACAAAGAGAGAAAGAGAGAGAGAGAGAGAGAGAGAGAGAGAACATTTAACATTTGGCCCTAAGAACCAACAAGCCAAGTGTACAAAGCTACATTTACAAGTATGTATCGCGTTCTGATGTTAAACACATCATATATATTCAAATAGGGATATTTGCAGAAAGGTGAAACCACAGACTGACAGAAAATGAAAATGGGTAGCTGTCTACAAAGCCCCATTGTTTATCTCCTCCTCTCCCCCAATTCCCCATGTCCTCCTCTCTCTGTATTGGTAAGCTTGCTATCTGCTCTGTTCTGAGGTCAGAGAAAACAGAGCAAGCGATAAACAAAGATGCTTTGAAGATGGCAAAGTGCATTCCACACAGAGGGCACTGAGACAGTCTAGTACTACACACACGGCAGGGAACCTCATATGAACCAGAAGAAAGAATAAAGCACAAAGTTTTAACAAGCAACCTAAATTACCTAAAGCTATAACTGAACTTTCTAATTTGCTTGAAACAGCTTCAAAATAGCACCAGTCAAGTGTGACATCACAAAATAAATGTGCCAAGCAAAAGTGACACCTCACCACAATGACATCAGCAGGGACGAGGAACATTTTTTCTCTCACATTAGTGTATAATAGTTATGGTGTCACATTTGCTTAACCTGGCTGTTACATTCTGTTTGAGGGTTTAAAATGACAACTGAAATCCCACGTTTTAAGTGTCCTAAAGGAAATAAACGATTTAAAAAAAGAAACAATGAAAGTTTAAACAGTCACTACACCAATCAACCTATAATATCTTCCCAAAAGGTATTCCTCCAGCCTGTGTTGAGAAAATCTGGCTTTTAAAAATGGCTTCTCTTTGTCCTCATGGTAAAATCGTGCTTTATAATTTGAGTTGGTTCGTTGCACTAAAGAATTTCTGTGTAGATTAGAGGGAGCAGGAATCATGTTACTTCTACAATAATCTCTGTATTCCGCCTGATTGGCCCCTGCAGCCAGTCCCACAGCGTCCCCGTTTCTAAATGCCTCTTTGGGAGGTTGAAGAGCAGGGTGGGGGTGAGAACCTCATTGACTGCCTCTTTTAACAGAAGATGACCCATCGGGTTTGATTTCGCCCCGTAACTCAGGCGTTCCAGGTACCTGCTGGTTCCCCAGCGCTCAGCGGACCTGTAACACGATCGGCCCACCACGGCCCACCACAGCTGAGCTACTGACCTAGACAAAGACAGCCACTGTAGAGTGGAAAATGAGGGTCAGTGCTTTATTTTGGAAGGATGGATGGAAAGAGGACAGGAGGGTTTTCAACGTATCAAACTACCAATATAGCAAAATGAAAAGCATTTACCCGGATCCTAAAACGCATTCAGTGCGAAGGCTTATTCATGCTTGAAATGAGTTTTGTAGGCTACATGTGACTACATATTTCCTTACAAAACATCCCTTTTTAATTAAAAGTTTGATGCCACCTCATAAAGTTTGTTCAGAGGATGCCCAGAGTGTGCAGAGCTGTAATCTGTAATATATAATATATAACGGTTTTAAGTTTAATATATTTTGGTCAGTGTAATTCCCATTCCCAGTTTAATTCCCAGTTTTATTTGCACTGTAATTAAACAGTAGATACTTTATCTTTCAACTGTAAAAGATCAACACCCTGTTACAATTTCAACAAGTTGTTATTTCTTATCCAAATTAGGCCGTGGGCTGTTCAGTAGTTTTATTAGGAAGTCAAAAATGTTCCTTTTAAAATTCCCTTAAGCTATGAATTAGTATGTTTGCCCATATGCAAGCAGCAAGCCCCATGTGTGTGCTGTGAAAGTAGGCCAGAATGGGCGGGTAATTGAAGTGTGAGACAATCATTTCTCTCTTCTATTCATGTGTAGGACAGAAGGAGGACACATTATTAACCGCGCAAACAAAGCTCTCTCTCTATGTCTCTCTCTCTTTCTCTCCATTCTGTTCCATCAAAATATTGCATATGTTTTTCTTTTCACTACATATTTCAT
>JAZGTI010006826.1:0-22716 GCA_036877585.1 Botia kubotai | reverse complement strand
TAACTCAAAGAGTTGCAATCTGTGCTAGGCTGTGATATCCACAGAGCATGTATGTCCTATAACCACAGGGCACAGTGGTCATGTGATTCTGAACTGACTTCTGAGCTGGGCACATATAGTTTATTATAGTCTGGGTCAGTCTGCACGCAGTCCTATTGATTACTAAAGATGGATCACCAGAGGCCAGTGCTGAAATCAGTGTAGAACTGTTCCAGTTTATAGAAATTTCATGTGAAATCCAAGATCATTCTAGCTAACTGGTTCTCAGCTGGTGGTTTACATTCCAAAAATGGGTTGTGGCTCTGTTTACTTGCCGTACAAAAACAAAGCTGAACGTAGTAAAAAATAGAACAAATCATGTGATCTTGCACAATTTAATAACAAAATAAATGGGCTTATTAACTTTTGAAAGAGAAGAAAAACATAAAGACTAAACACTCAGATGCCATCATAGACAAACTGTGTGAAATTTCCTCATTCTCAAATCATAAAACCTTGCATAGCATGAAAGTACAACCCACACTAAATAAATATGTTTTTACTTTAAGTGTAGATGCTGAGAGAATAAGATGTTTAGGACTCCTGTTTAATTCACTCATGTTTCACGTTTGTTTGCTTCAGCTTTGATGTGACATCTGAGGTAAACTCGGGTTTTAAAGTCAAACCAGCTAAAAACCTCCTCATACAGTAATAATGTAATAATATGGTCTAATAATAATGTAATAATAATGGTCTGCTAACAATTATTGTTTCATCTCTCAGGTTTGTCTGTCATGGATGCAAATATGATTCCAAAATTTGCCTCCAAAGACGAGGAAATTGATTTCTGGAAGTCTCTGTCACTCAAGTACAAGAAAAGGTAAGTGACGGTACAGAGCATTACTCAGGCATGGATCAGATTTTGTAGTCTGACACCTGAGAGGTTTTATCACGTTGTTCTCAGCCCACACTATTCAACATATCTCTTTTATAATAAAGATTTTCTTGTGCTGAATCACCAGCAGTAAATTTTGGGAATACAACCAACGAAACTTGTTCTTTTACATGTTAAGAAAGTTCCTGTATGTTCTGAAATGCTGAGACTCTCAGATTCTGACAATCAGAGTCTTCATCTTAGTCACATTCGCCTGTTTGTCTAATGGAATTCACCACAGTGAGAGATTCTTGCAGTGGGTTTAGCCTTTGTGATGGGATCCAGGCCCCCCCGCAGCTCAATTTACCTCAGCAAAGCTCTCAGCGACGTTGTACTCTAAAGCGATTACGCAACAGACTCAAAGCCATGCTTGTTACTCGCTAAACTGCATCCCGAAACAACATTTCTCGATTCCAGTGTGTAGTGTTTGGTTCATCTTTGTGTAAAGGCACTCAGATCTTTGGCAGAAATAGAGGTATCAACGTGGAAATGTACACACAAATACACACCCAGCTTTGTGATAAGCTATCTAAAGGTTACGCCTAGTTACGTAAGAAAACTACTTAAAATGATGGGGGTTTAATAGCCGCAAGACGTTCCTAAACAAAATGAGAGATTTGATTTAGAAAACAATTTCTATTTGATTATGCCACAGTTCATGAGATAATTGTTGCAGTTTTTAAATCATCTATATATGATTACATATAGAACTATATAGAAAACTCTATTTACTATATTGAACTATATAGAAGACTATATAGAAAACTTGACCATCCAGAACACCCAAAGAACTGTATAGCAACATGCTATAAACACCATAACAACCGTATAGCACGCCCTGACAACCACCTGACCTGTTCTGGAATAGGACATCCTGTCTGTATTGCTCCCTTTGTGTTTATCACAGTTTAAGCCCAGACACCTTCAGGTTTCACTGACACATGCTAACTGCATCCACCCTTCTTCTGACCTGCTAGTAAACCCCCCAATCAATAGTTTAGAGGTCAGAGATGACACACTCGGTATCATACTGACTCAGACATGATGAACTTTCTGTGCAGTTGTAGCATGACAGCGTAGGGAAAATTTGCCCGGCTGCCATTTTTAGACACTTCCACATCTATCATGCTAGCTGGTGATTATGTAAGAGGCCTAAGGCTGCGGTCATTCCTTGGACACCAGTGTACTGTAAACAAAACTCTGGTTATTTACGGTAAATCTGCCCCCCCCCCTGCAGTCTGCCCTGTTCACGTTGCGCTATTAAAAGAGTTCAGCTCAGATCACATTCTGTAAAAAATGAGAAAATCGATGAGTTATCTTATGCTAAGCGTGTATTATTTTATTGACTGGACTATTGTAGATGCTTTCAATGGCTTCATCAGAACTGCTATTTTGCTTATTACATTTCCTGGGTGGAACGAAGGATTACTCTTACATTACACTGTATTTTCTTTTTGCCTCTGGAAATGGCAAACGTGTGCTGTTCTGTTTGACCTCTTATCTGTGTGTGTGTGTGTTCAGAATATGCGGCACAGAAAGCAGTCGTTACATTAGACAGCCTGTAGGTAATGGATTCCAGTGTTGTTTATTTTTGTCGAGTTATTTTAAGTCTGTGGGGCAAATGTCAGAGAAATGTTCCTGCAGTGAGCTCTCGCGTGCCTCTCGCTGTCACGTGATTTCAGGAATCACATTGATTTCAGGACACATATTTTAAATTTGCTTTAAAAAACACAAAATAGCTTTTTTTAAAAAGAGAAAACAAGCTGCTTTTGTTGCATGTGTTTTAGGTGTGTCAGGAGTGTTAATATACCAGTGTGTTGTGTCCAGTTATAAGGAGGCACAGGAAGAGTTGCTGGAATTCCAGGAGGGGAGCAGAGAGCTGGAGGCCGAGCTGGAGACACAACTGGGTCAAGCGGAGCATCGCATCAGAGACCTGCAAGCAGACAACGAGAGGCTGCAGCACGAACTCGATTCGCTCAGGGTGCGTGAGCAGTGAGCCAAACTGAGCCGAACCTTCTACCATCGTCTGCTTTTTCACACCTTCCTCTCTGTCCTGCAGGAGAAGTTGGAGCAGCAGTATTCTCAGAGCTATAAGCAGATCTCCGTGCTGGAGGATGACCTCAGTCAGACTCGGGGCATCAAGGAGCAGCTGCACAAATACGTCAGAGAGCTGGAGCAGGCCAATGACGACCTGGAGAGAGCTAAGAGGTCAGAGGTCATCGTCTTACCCTGTACCACACATTTTCCTCGACGTGGAACCTAAAACAAGACCAGAGTACTTTGTTAAAGACAACATGAAACGAAATGGGTCCAATGGATAGATGTCATTGGTTAATTTAATTTCTTTTCCCACCTGCACTTCATTACATTAAAAAGTTTGTTTTTTAATGAAAAAGACAGCTTTATTTTTGTATATCGTATGCTGATGATTTGTGATTACAGATTAGGGACATTTATTAAGGAAAGGAAATGCGATCTGTTCGATTAGACGACATTTTTTAGGATTCAAGCTCGCGATTAAGATCAAATTTTATTTCTGTTCTAAATAATGTTTGTTCTAATATATGGTCTGTTACCATAGAGCCACGATTACATCTCTGGAGGACTTTGAGCAGAGGCTGAACCAGGCCATAGAGAGAAATGCCTTTCTGGAGAGTGAACTGGATGAGAAGGAATCTCTTCTGGTGTCTGTACAGAGACTAAAAGATGAAGCCAGAGGTATTTACTGACTCCTAAATGTGTGCTTACAGAAGCCACGTCTTGCCTGAGGTGGACGTGTCTGTTCTCATTTACGCTCCTCATATTCTGTTCTGTCTGTAAAAATAGTTTTCTGTCTGCTCAACGGATTGCTTGTGGAATAAGGCCATAAAATACATAGATCAGCATTATCCATGAGAGATTCTTAATTATCTCCTTAAATGTGTGTGTGTGTGTGTGTGTTTGCATGTGTAGACTTGCGGCAAGAGCTGGCGGTTCGAGAGAGGCAGCCAGACATGACGAGAATGTCCGCCCCCAGCTCTCCAACTCCAGACAATGATAAAACAGACTCGGCCGTCCAAGCCTCTCTCTCCTTGCCTGCTACACCTCTGAGCAAGAATCTGGACAATGCTTTCACCAGCCCGACTGGTAAACAGCCACATCACCCTCTCTCTCTCTCTCTCTCTCTCTCTCAGTAAACTTGTGCCACAAATGTTTGCACATCTGACTGTCTTCCTCCCTGTAGTTCTGGCTAGCGGCTACACCAGTTCAGCTCTCACTCCGTCTGCCAGAATATCAGCCCTCAATATTGTTGGTGATTTACTGCGTAAGGTCGGGGTGAGTAGTTATCCTGCAGGTTACTGATTGTTTAACTCCTGGTTAATAGTTAATCACTCCAACTGAATAAATCTCTGCCTTTTAGAGGGCGAGTGTAACATTGTGTCTGATTCAATGGGGTTATTCTGTTTTTAGGCGTTGGAGTCTAAGCTTGCGGCCTGCCGAAATTTTGCCAAGGACCAGGCGGCCAGGAAGAACTACGCCTCGAATGTCAACGGCAATCTGATCAATGGAGAACTTTCAAATTACTCTCACTCGCTCCACACATCGTACTTCGACAAAGCGTGAGTCTGTCATTGTGTTTTGCGGCAATTCGGGGAAACCGGTCAATAAACCATTAGATGCTGATGAGTAGTTACCTTATTTGATCTCCACTGTACCGTAGTAAAACTGATAACGTGTCCTCATGTGGACACCTTTAGTACTTGACCGTTGTGCTTCCTGTTTTGACAGGAAATTCATCCTGAGTTTGTTTCACACAATGTAGAAAAGTAAATATTGGTTCATCAGATACATTTTGAGATGTTTCAGTAATCACCTGTTGATTTTCCTGAAGATCTGAAACATGATTGTAATGAGTGTTAATGGTTTGAAGTCATGTACTGTAGGAGATAAAGTTCTGTCAGAGCTTTCTCTCAGACGTGTGTATTTATCT
This sequence comes from Botia kubotai, assembly GCA_036877585.1. Lineage (NCBI taxonomy): Eukaryota > Metazoa > Chordata > Actinopteri > Cypriniformes > Botiidae > Botia > Botia kubotai. Next base: position 17,833 of record JAZGTI010006826.1, on the reverse strand, counting down.
CCTCCACAGACGAGAGAGGGTCATTTTCCCTGCCTTGCTTCTGGGTAAATGATCCGTCTAGCAGTTTGGTGTGGGGGTCCATGCATGCCGGTTAACAACCCCCTGTATGACTTATAGAATACTGTAATCCACTAGGATAAGACCATGTCATCTCCACTAACATCTTGGTTGTGGCTTAATTTCTACACAAGGGTGCACTCCATATATTTGCTGAAGTGACATTTGTGTAACGTGAGGTGAGATGTCTGGGCTGATGTTATGAGTCATCGGCTGCAGGTCACATCATTTCCAGGTCACATCATTTCCAATAAACAATGAGACAACTGTCCTGACACATGATGATCATAGCTGATAACTCAGAACATGCGCTGCCTATTTAAATAAACCAGCAGCTTATGGAGTTTACCAGTTCAGATAGTTTCTCTCCTCATCTGTCTGTTGCTATGAATTGATTTACAGGATTAGAGTCTGTCCTGGGGATAAATTAGTTCGTTTGTCTTATTAGCGTCAACATGAAACGGCAACCACAACTGTTTTAATTACTGTGTGACATTTACAAGTTAAAATGGGCACTTGTCAAATAAAATAATGTTTTTCTCCACAATTAAATGTCACCTAGAATGTGAATTAATAACTAAAGTACATTTCATGTTGGCTTTAAGCATGTTTATGGATTAAGCAGCGTTATTGTATTTAAGTCTATAAAGACAGTTGATTTTCTCCAAAATATGCACGTTGCATTATTGTACTATTGAATCAAGCCTGAATGTTATATGACGAGTCTCAGGTAAAGAACAGGGAGTTTGTTTCACCTTCAGTACTCCCTCAGTGTTACGAGGTTCTCCGCTGCAGTGCTGGATCAGTGGTGTATCAGTGGATGATGAAGGGTATGGTGAGGACATCCAGGGCTTGTGTTTCTGCTGTGTAAGACTCATCAATGCTGTATGCGAGCTGTGTACAGAGACAGGCCGAGTTCAGAAACAGAACAGAATAAAAGCACACCAGTACAATAGGCACATTGCAGTCTGAGTACACTTTGTGATGGGCTGTGTAAGTAGGTATTATTGTCTTGATTTTGTTTTAGTGCAGTATAAATGTTATGTCTGCTACCTTTAGCTGTCCATGTGCGTCCAGGTAACAAGAGAAGGTGGGGAAATGTGTAGCTGATGGGAGATATCTAATTTCCTTTATTCTGATAGACAGGAGAGTGCTTGTGGCTGCTGTCTCGGGGGGCAGTATTGAGTGGTCTCTGAAACCCGCTCTCAGACCTCTGCCTGACATAATCTACTGTTTCAGTGTAGTTTGTTCTGCTATCTTATCTACACTGGCTTTCTCTAACCTACCTGCGTGCGTGAGCTTTGCTACGCATATTTTAACAACTTTTTGGGTTCTGGGTAACTAGCGCTATAATTCTATATTTATAAATCTATAATAGCACCTTTTCATGCTAATGTCCAAATGCTATCCACGCCGTCTAGTTTTAGTACATTTATATGTTTATTCAATTCAATCCTGACTGTTGAATGGCTGTTGAATGGGCTTACTGTGTAGAGCTAAGAGCTCAAATACCTCGTGCGAAGCCTCTAACCTGAGATTTGTGTTTCTCTGAGCACAGCAGGACAGTGAATGGCCTGGACCCGAGTGCCGTGACCAGCATCACAGCCCCACCGCGCTCCAACTCTCCATCCAGCCTGGTGCTCAGTGTGTGACCTACAGACCCTTCCCACAAACACACACAACAAGAAAACACCATACAGCAATATACCAATTCATTTAAATACACTACTGACGCTCTGTCTGCAGTGAGTCTGCAGTGGGTTGTAACAGGGTTAATAGCAGCAGCTAATTCTCTTGTGTTGCAGTTTTCGACACCTTCCTCAAGTGATTGTTAATAGATACTGAACGTGTATTTACCCTTCCAATATATTTATGGTTGCTGTTTGTATAGAGACGTTATATGTACATATTTAATGAAGTTCTCTCTGTTCTTTGCAAACGTCTTTTGCTATTTTCCAAAAATGTATTTATTGCTTTACAGTTAGATGGCAATATTTGTGAAATCTGATTAACAAAGAGAATTCACACATTAAATGTTGTGGTATAATATATATTTATATGTATGTATATGTATAATTATATACACACATGCATACATTTATGATATATCCTATATAGTACATATATAGTAAACGTGTGTGTGTAAGTATACTATACTACACAGCATATATACACACAAGTATATACACCAACTCACTTGATGTGTGAATTTTCTCGATGTGTTAAAAGAATACTTCACTATATACTGTATATTGGAGAAAGAAAATGTGCTAATTCGAAGTTTAGACGTAAATGTGCAATTACACGTAGCAGACACTGATATCTGATGTCTGTTATCTAAATTGACAAAGTCCGTTTGTAGAACCTTTAATATCGCTAACGTGTGCCTCACATGGGTGACCCTCCTGTTTCTCCATCCCTTACAAAATTTGGCCCAGTGCGAGTGTGCAACGTAGAAACTGGACAGGAAAGACGGTACAGATACTTGAACAGGTTTGTTATTTAAACACTGTCTCCGGAATACTGACAATCGACAGATAACAATATAATACATTCGCCGGCAAGTCTTAGGTTGGTTTCCCAGCCTCAGTGTTGGTAGAAATGTCCACAGCTTAATTTTTCACAGATTTCTCGTTGTTGTAAATGATTAATCTTATTCCGTTCGGTTTGAATAGTGCAACGTGTGTCCAAATGCACTTTGTTGCTTTTGCGTGCTCAAATAAATGGTACTGTTCCCACTTACGTTTAAAGACTCATTCCTCTGGCTTATTGTAACACAGACAATAATAAGTGAACTGCATTATAACACCATTAAAATATTACTGTGTTGTATGGAATAAGGCTTTAATACTTCCTTTATGACCCTCCAGACAGACCTTAGTAATAATCAGTGAACATTCATGAACTGTTTTGCTATTCCACACTTTGACTCATTGAATCAATAACAGAGCAATCACAGCTTTCTAACACTTTACAAAACCTTATTAGCAAAGAAATGTCTCATGTTTGCTTCTTCGGCATCGGATTTCCAGCTGCCCATTCAGGCCGGTGCGCTCAGCTGCCTCCTCCACTCCTCTTCTCTGTAAGATCATCTACTTGTCTCTGCCTCCTCTCCAGCACCTCCAGCCGACGGGCCTCGTTACGAGACTTCTCCTGCTCTCTGAGACCTACGATGTCCTCCATAAACAAATGCCTTCGTGCGTAAGGCAGAACAATTATATAATCACAACAATGACCTCAACATCCGTTATTGAGTTACTGTACATTATGACGAGGCCGCACTATTATTCAAAAAACATCAATATAAAGTATTTGCTATTATTTCTTCGTTGTACTTCGTATGTTGTTTTCATAACTTTGTAGGTTTTAAGTAACACGACATAACATCATTGCATACTGAATTATGACGTTGTGTATCTATAAACGATGGTTAACTTTATCAATTTATATTGCGTGTTAATCTCTTTCTCTCTATGTTTGTAACTAAAAATCTTTAACACTGTTCTTGTACTGCTGTTACTTCCAATTTTAAAGCTGTTACTTCCAATTTTAAAGCTGTTACTTCCAATTTTAATCAAACCCAAGTCTTCGGATTCACTTGCACATGACAGACAGCTGTTGAAGATTCATATACACTCTTTGCAATTTTAACGCTTGATACCATAGGCATGCATAATACTGTCCAGGTCTGTTCACCATATACATCATCTGTATTTTATAAGACTTTCTAACACGTGTACGATGTCAATGTCAAAAGGGGGTGTGTTGTCTCACCTATTGAAAAATGCTGCGGCCAAACCTACGAGCAACGTACCAAAAAGAATCGGTTTCGTAAGTCGCTTTCCAGTGGACAGTTTTGACTGTTTCATGCTGCCGTGTTAAACTGAACAATCCTCGTGTTATCAGTCAAAAGAGCACAAGCCTCCAAACTGCAATAAGACTTGATCTCCACACGGAAGAAAATATACTGCGCATAATAAACATAAGCATTACTTCCGGTCCCGTGCGTTATTAAAAAGACAACGTCTAAAGCTCACTTATAATACTTTGTCAGAAAAAGCAGGGGTAGCTCTCTTAATAATTAATCCTGTGCGATGTAATGTTTTGATATTTTGTAAATTTAGTAGCAAATTTATAAGAACGGAACTTTCTTTAAAAGGAACTATAAATAACACAGTTCGTTTAGGGAAGGATTTAGTGACGGACAAGACAACGATCAACCGCTTTAGTGATGGAAATTTAAAGACAGCCCTTGATCAAGTAGACTTGCGTTATAAAATGTGTCTTTCCAGTCTATAAACAGACTGTTTCCAGCACAAATGACGTTTATTATTAGCGTCATTCTGCAAACGGTAAGTCGGGTTATTTTTTGGTTTGCATCCCTCACGTTTGTAATCAATTTGTTGGGTACGTTGATATGGATCACGTTTGGTACATTTAGTCTTTGGTAAGCGTAATACATTTAAATACATTTGGGCTACATACATACAGCCTTGGGCCTGTGCCACCTGTTTCTCCTCAATCTGTCTTTCCAGATGTCCGTGATGTATCGGTGATGATATATCGGTGATGGCAGGAAGGAACCGATTCTTTGGCTCTGACAGGTTCGAGTACCTGCAGGGGCTCGTTACAGAGTTTCAGGATACAGACAGTGACGGTATGTTTTAAGCAATGCGCAGTAGTTTGTAACCTCCACAATCCTTCATATGACTGTAGTCCATTTACAAGGTAGTAAATGTTGTCTTTAAAACACTTTCTTTGCTCCTTATAAATATTTTGCTTTTTGGCAGAGGCTAAAGAGCAAATACTGGCAAACTTGGCTAACTTTGCCTACGATCCATCCAACCTCGAAGCTCTACAAACTCTCCAGGTCACTGAGCTTTTCCTGGACATGCTGACAGAAGAAAACGAGAACTTCGTGGAGTTTGGAATTGGTGGGTTTGTAGTGAACTATAAAACTATACAGAATGCATATTTAATAGAAGTACATTTGAATGTAATATGCCATTCAACAAATGTACTGGTTCTCAATCAACAGGTGGTTTGTGTAACGTAAGTATGGACCGGGAGTCCCGTGATCAGATCCTGCACAGCGGAGGTGTTCCGTTAGTGGTAGCCTGCTTGTCGAGCAACCGAGACGAGACGGTTCTGTCCGCCATCACGACATTAATGAACCTCACCACGACCGCCTCCCGTGCTGAGACCACAGACAGCGCGGTGGTGGAGTGTATGCTGCGGTTCTCTCTCACGCAGAACCCGCGGCTCAGGAACCTGGCTTGTGTTTTCCTGGAGGACCACTGCACAGAGGAACAAGTGCACAGAGCCCAGCAGGCAATGCAGGGACAAAGCCAATCAGCTGTCGGGATTCCACTCCCTAAAGACTAGAGACTGTTGTTAAATTTTGACTGGAAAATTGTAAAGGTATGAATGAATCTGTAATATACTTATGCTTAGAGTTAATAAATATGAAAATTGCATTAATAAATGTTATGTAAAACCTACTTTGTAAGTATTTCTTAAAACCCCGGTGAATCAGAATTACAAAAACAAAAGAAGCTTGTTTTGTTATACCACTAAGAGACACATGGGGGAGACTCTTAACAAATAGTTTTTAGCTGCTTTGTAAGATTTTCACTTTTCACATGCCAAAATCTCAGTTATTCAACAGGTTTCCATATTAGGTAATGTTGTTAGACGCAATCATGGCATTTTTAGTAAACATATTGCACGGGTAAGTAAATGCATCCCATAATGTCTCTTGCAGTCATGCAGGTGATGGAGAGGGCCGCCATGATTAGCTGCAAGAAACGTAAAGAATTTCTGGGTCTGTCTCCAGCACTCTGGTTTTAAAGTCTCACCCTGAATGATCCTCACACAAGTATGTGTTAGTACAACCCAGAGTAGCCATCATTTTCCAGCAGACACATTAAAATGTTGAAAGAGGACCTCACTCCATATGGTCTCAATACCAGCAGCACTCTGCGTTTTTATAAGAAAAATGTTCACATCACAAGCCAAGAGGAAACACTGACAGTGCGCACCTGAGATCACAACCAGCGGAGACTTATGAGGGTAAATAAACTACGCTGCCAACAAAAGACTATTTATACACGCTTTATCATTTTGGTATTTTAGGAACACAAGTATTCCTCATAAATATATTTATATCATTTTTTCCCTTTAGAGTAGTGTATGGCTATATATTAATAGACAGAGAGAATTCTACCACAGATACATTTTAAAAACTATCATATCAAAAGGAATTTAATGACAGATGACACATGATATAAGTGATATTGGCTGCAAGCAGTGTCAATTTTTGGCTTCATGTGATCAAGAATCACTTGATTTCAAATATAATTCATAACAAAAAGACCATTAAAAAGGTAAATAGTAGGTTCCTTAGGAATAGGTTAGAATCGTGCATATATAAAACATTATATTGCATATTTTAATTATAAACTATGATATTATGATTTGAGTAGTTCATCATGCCCCGAGGCTGATATTTTGCTGTTGGCCAGTTTAAAAAAAAACAGGTGTTCTTTTTTATTTATAGTTCCAGCTGTTTCTCTGCCCTTTCCCGCAGTCTGTTCTTCTGGATCTGAGAGACGTGAATAAAACCAACAGTCTGTGTTATTAAACGATTCAGTCTGTCAACAGCCAACCACAAGCCTTTAAAAGCAAAGGTGTTGTTACGGCTATTATTAACCACTCTTTACATGTCTGGAGGAGGGAAATTGACGGGAGGAGACGGGAAATTGCTTAAATTTCTTCTGTCTAAAGTATGATGTGAAATGAGCCGCGTAAACACCATTTTTACATTTTCTTCATATTTTACACGACGTACCCGTAGACAGAGCAATCAGAATGAAGTAACATCAGGAGGATTCATTCAGATTTGTAAATACTTGTATCTAAAACAACCTTTTAACTGTTTATTTTCCCTCCATTGCAATGACTCTGTCTCGACTCATATACATCATATCTTGGTATTCCCTAGAGAATTTTTCCTTACCTTTCCTGTGGCAGTCAGAGGATAACCCTCAACAAACATGACATAGCGTGGAATCTTGTAATGAGTGATCTGCAGAAAAAGCAGTAAGCATTTAATGGCACGTTAACATCTTGCGCTGGCTAACAGCTGGCATAGTTCAGACACATATGGTACTGACCTGTCCTTTGCAGTAGTCTCTGATCTCCTCTGCGGTGCATTCCTGCCCAGCCTTTACTTTAATACAAGCACAGACTTCCTCCCCCATGCGAGCATCCTTCACTCCAACCACCTGTATGGGCAAACATAAAGATAACATGCTTTTCATGTCTGAAGCAAAGGTCGTGGGTTCGAGTACCAGGGAGCACATGCACTGACAAAATGTATAAGTTGAATAAACTGTAAGTCACTTTGGATAAAAGCAGCTGCCAAACGCATAAACGTGACTGTAGAAAGCGTCTCGGGTAAGATACTGTACCTGTGCTTCCTGAACTTTGGGGTGAGTGTGCAGAAACTGTTCGATCTCAGCTGGGTAGATGTTTTCTCCTCCTCGGATGATCAAGTCCTTGATGCGTCCTTCTATTTTGCAGTATCCATACTTGTCCAAAATCGCAATGTCACTGCATCATCAATCACACCACATGCTCAAAGAGAACAGCTTTAAATCAATCCTGAGTAACACGCACATATCACACGCACATACCCGGTCTTGTACCAGCGGTCTTTTGTGATGCACTCCTGGGTTTTTTGCTCATCTTGCCAGTATTCCAGCATCACACAGTAGCCCCGGATCATCAGCTCCCCCTGGGCACCAAGAGGGACGGTGTACCCTGTCTTAGGGTCCACAACTTTGGCCTAATGAGATGTTGCATGTGCATTCAGAACGAGCTGAGAAACATGGTACTAACGTGCATGTGAAGCACATTATGACTGAACATAACTAACCTCAAGGTGGTGGCTTATACACCCCACAGTGTCTATCTTTCGCTCTCTGCTGTCAAGCGGAAAGCCGCAGAACGTTACCGGGCTGTTCTCAGTCGTTCCGTAGGCGATCTGTTCCGAAAACACATGAGCGATACAAAGACATCATTATCATTATAAAAAGCTTATTTGTTTTATCATACAACAGTACAGTACAAACTACTAAATAAAACCACAAATAAAATGTCTATTTTGCATTTATTTTTGTTATGCAATTTTGTAATTCATACAAACTTTCTATTACAAATTATATCATTAGCATAACAATCTTAGGGAGTATTTTAAAAATGTCACACTGGATGAATTTTTTTATGATACAATCTCCTGTCACTTTAATTTTCAACATGTACTGTGTGTATATATTACATTATGGCTTGCGAAACAAAACTCACATCATAAAATCATCATATAATATCATATAAAATCATAACATCATAAAGCAACATGAACTAGGCGCCATTAAACGCTTTTAATTCAATTTCAGCCATTGTTTAGTCACGTTATCATTTTTGTGCAGAAAACTGTAGCGAAGGCTTTTTGCTAGTGTTTCCCACGAGCTGGCGTAATGGCAAGCAGATGACTAAATCTGCAAAACCAGCCGGCCTGGGAGACAGGTGAGGTATGTGGTGCACACCTGAGAACTGGCAAACCAGCTGTTTTCAACACCGTCTCTCTCTGTGCTTCATAGACATTCATCAGACATTCATCAGACATTCATCAGACCGCTTCACACACGGTCTGGAGCAAACCATCAAAATAATGAAGTCTAATCTGCACGATCAGTCTCACTGAAATCACATCAATTTGTGTTCACCAAAATAAATTACACAATGCAACCAGTTATAAAGGAGAGACTACTGTACCAGACATTTATTGTGTCTTTGTTTAGAACATTTGAAAGTGGCGCAGAAGCCACAATTTGCGATTTTTTGTGTCGTTTTTATACAAAAAAAAACTAATTACAATTAAAAACACACACTAGAAGAGTCTGGTGTGCATCTTGTTGGGATTTCAGTGTCAAACGGAATAGCAACGTTGCACACTTAATCTAATTATTGATGCCGGACAACAACAGATTCCATTCTAAACCCAAATCAGATCATGTTGAATCCAGACATCATTGGCCGGCCTAGAGCAACAGCTGTTGTTATTTGTGGGGCAGTCTGTGCGGAGCAACAAAACACTGTCGGATTGATGAATCTAGTGGGACCGTGTACTTAAAAGAGGCAGAAAATACACCTTGCCAATAAAATGTAAAATTTGTTAAGCAAACACTAGATTCCGTCTAACCTGAGAGCAGCCTCATAACACACAGACCTCAGGCTGAGAGCTCTTGTGTTTACGCCAAGTTGAAATACTTTCCATCATTTGCAAATTGTTGTGCGACATGTTTAAAAAAAACAACATCACCACCTCGATTCCACTGAGGTGTTTTTCCTTGCTATACTGAATACGGTACATTAAAAGACGAGGTTTATGCAGAGGAATGTCCCCGTTCAGACGTAACTCTACTCTGGAGACAAAAGAAAAGCCTCTTTCCCTTTCCATTATTGTGACTTGACACCGGCCAAACATCTGGCTGTGATTATATGTTATAAAACAGTCCACCACACAGGAATGGCTCTTTTTCCTCCTTTTGCTGACTACAAAACAATGGGAACGTCTGGCTCGCCACACGGTCTCACCTTACCCTCACACGATTCTCTGGCACGCAAGTTCTCATTTATCCATGAAATGAGAGACACTGTGAATAAAACGCGATCGCATTTCAGACCTCAGAACATGCGCGCATGCACCGCGATGCTTTTGTGTACTCGTACGGTGACTTTGTAAATGAAAAATCAACTAAAATCAACTAACACTAAGCGTTCCTGTAGCTCAGTTGGTAGAGCAGTGCGTTAGCAGTGCAAAGGTTATGGGTTCGATTCCCAGTGGAGCACATGTACTGACAAAATGTATAACTTAAATGTAGTTTAAGTCGCTTTGGATAAAAACGTCTGCTAAATGTATAAAATGCATAAAAGTACTAAAATGAAACGAAGTATTTGACAGAACAACACAATGAAAACACTCTGTTTAGGCTAAAATCTAGGATATTCCTTAATAAGTCTTAGAATAGAATAAAACAGAATTGAATAGAATACTAATTGCTACACAACCAGGGTCAGGAATAATTATTGTAGGTGGATTTTTGCTGCAGATATGATTGTGCCATGAAGAGGTAAATGAAAAATTTCCTTTAAATAACCAAGAAGCTGCATAACTGATATTAAGTATATTCCACAAGACAAAATAATATCTAAAATTACACAAAAGACCCTTTTTTAATATTAGCAAAACCTTTGGATCCTAATACTGTCTGTATTGGCTACGTGTTGTGTGAGGCCCTCATATGTTTGTTTATGAGTGGATCTCAGCCTGAGATCATGCAGAGGAACTACAGAACTAACAGTACCTGGAGAAGTTCTGCCATAAACAGCGGGCAGCTGCAGCATCCAAAACAAATCAGGTACTCAGACTCAACTATCATAAATGTCTACAAACAGTCATTGATGTTTGAGGAGCAAACAAGTGGAATGTTGATTTTTGTGAATTCACGCAGGTTGTGTTGTGAAATACTGCGTGTAAATATCTGTTATGTCAAATAGCAAAATGAAAAAGGTTTGTTATGATTCTTAAAAATTGTAAACATCTCAGAGACTCTGCAAGGAGCAAAACTGTTTTATAATCTCTGAGTCATTTTGCACGGCCCTCCTTTTTCTGACTTCTCACTCTCTCTCTGCAAACTCACACACTCTCTCTCTTTACTCTGAGGTTGTGTCGACCACTTCTGCAGTGTGTATGTGTTCCTGCAGCAAGAGTCTAAAGCAGTCAGAAGACCCAAGAGCAAAAGGCAGTGGACTGATTCACACGCCGATTCATCATGCGGAGTTTAAGCTTCTTGCTGGTGCTGCTTCTACAATTTTCCATCTCCTTTGTGTCTTCTGCACCGACTCAATGCCCGAGCCAGTGCCACTGTCACGGAGACCTGCAGCACGTCATCTGTGAAAACGCTGGTCTGAAGAAGATCCCTCGCATATCTGAGGCCACGCGTCTGCTCAACCTCCAGCGAAACAACCTGGGGAATCTCCCAACCGGGGGCTTCAGTGAGATGAAGGGTCTCATTTCTCTGCACCTGCAGCACTGTCAGATCCGCGAGGTCTCCAAACAGGCTTTCAAAGGGCTGAATAAGCTTATCTACCTCTACTTGTCCCACAATGAGATCAGCAACATCAGATCAGGTGCGTTTGAGGACCTCGCTGAACTGACGTATCTCCACCTGGATGGAAACCACATCTCAGGTCTTTCAAAGGGCATCTTCTCTCCCATGATCAACCTGTTTACCCTCCAGCTTGACAACAACAAGCTCCAGGACCTGCAGGCAGGTACCTTCACAGGTGCAAAGGATCTCAGATGGCTACATTTGAGCGGCAACGAGTTAAGCTCCCTGCAGCCAGGTTCTCTTGATGAAGTGGAGAACCTGGCCATTCTAACCCTGGACGGCAATAAGTTGTCCACCTACCCTCTCCAGGCTATGAGCAAACTGCGTGTTATAGAGGAACTCAACCTGTCCAAAAACCCTCTGACCTTCATACCTGACCACGCATTCAGGAGTTTTGGTCGCTACATGGAGAAACTTCATCTAAACGACATGGCCCTGGAGAAGGTAAGTCTTCGTTACATAGCTGTCGGTTTAGTGGATAACACTTAAAAAAGTATAAAATAATACAGATCCAGAGGTCAGAGCGAATGCTGGATCTGAGACAAACGGACATATTTTACCCATGTTACTCTGAAGCTGGTCTAGACAACTATGGCCAAATAAAAGTTTGTTTATGTTTGGTTTTCTGGGAGTGAGACAGCTGTAAACAAACTGTACATACCATCAGAGCTGGCCATGCTAATGTACTGCAACCTCAGTCTAAGTAAACCAACGCCAACCTGGACCAGCTAAAAGGTTTACACATAACTCTGCGCCGGAGAAAATATGACCTTCTAAATTTAAAAAAGATTTTCCTGATGTTTCATCCATTCCTTTCATACCTGCAGGCTTTAAAAAGGAAACACGTGCTATAGGCCAGGAAACACATGTGGTGAATTTACTGTTTATTTCTGTATCACAATATATCACTATATGACTACTGACAGTGTTTATATATAAGAGATGCAATTTCTTTTCATTCTGACTTTTTACACGACACCAGTGCAAAATATCACAGACTTGACCAAAAGATACATTCAATGGAAATATGCTGTAGGTTATATATTTACTTTACATGATGTATTATAGCATATACTTTTATAATCTGTACTGTAAAAAATGTGTAGTACTTTATTCATCGTAAACTATTGGCATGAATTAATATTTAATTAATTAAAATGAATTAATTGAATTAAATCTTAATTTAGTTAACAACTTAACTGAATGATAAGTTTTGTAAATAGTTTCTAAAATACAAAAAAAGACCCGTTTTAAAAATCTTAAACAACCAAAATAAGACCTGTTGCATAAGACCAAAATGTTTAGCATGCCCATAGTGGCGATGTGCTTTAGGTCACCCAGTTTTTCATCAAGCAGCATCAACAACACGTGTCAGGTAAATGCTGCTTGTTGATAGAAAGGGGAAAAAATATCATATGTGGATATTTTTAGGCTCTGTTTGCCTGCTGGCCACCTTCCAGCTCCTTCTAATTATTACTCCAATGTTATTTTGAGAGTCCTGTTTTCCCTGTAAACAGGTCAGGAAGGGTTAGCAGACAGGTAAACAGTGGAGGGTGCTTTTTGGGCTACACTGCCTCACCTGAATAGACAATTGGGCTCTTTAGAGGCATTTCTGGCAGAAGAGCAGGTCGACAGAGGGGAATGACATAAAGAGTACAAACAACCCTTCCACGCTGGAAGTCATCCATCCTTCATTGCCTCCAATAACCAAACTCTCCAGCTCACTGGCCTTCTGAGTGGAAATTTCCAAAACGGCCCCTTCAATAAGTGCATCTTTCCTACACTTATATAACATACACCCACACGCTGTGTCTACACTGTCTCGACCCCTCGAGCGTCATCTTCCCTATAAAGCAGACGCCATGCGGACAAGAACATGTAGCACCTCAGTGAAGATTTTAGCAGTTTTGCATATACCTCTGAAGTTAGATGGAGGGCTGGAAGCAGAGTACAGAGGTTCACACAAGCCATGGCTCACAGGACGACATGAGAGAGTGTCTTTCATGTGAGAGAAAGAGGTTTCCTCTGACATTATAAATGAGTAATTGTGAGGATATTTTACATGCAGGTGCAGGTTATTTTTGGGTGAATAAAGCACTGTGTAAAACGTATCGATTCTTCATTAGAATTTATATTTTTATTCTAACCATTCATGTAAAAAAATCTAATTTTTTTTTCGATTACAACCATTCATGTAAAAAATCAAAATTTAAATTTTTCAAATTTCTTTCAAACGTTCACTTTGTAGACACAAGCAATTTTGTTGTAACCGTTTTGCATTTTTTAAAATCCTAAAGCACCTTTTTTTCATTTATACTCGAGTATAAATTACATCATTTTCAACGCTGCAACCTCACTGTATATGGTACACATTATTTATGTTAAGGAAAACTCATTCCACCAAAAATAATCTGAATGTCTGTTCTACCTATGAAGTTTTCCAATGCTGCGTTTGAAGGCGTGACGGCTCTCAAATCTCTGCACCTTGAGAACAACAAGCTGAGGTCCCTTCCAAACAGCCTGGAGTTCAGCACCCTCCAGAACATCACTCTGTTTAACAACCCGTGGAGCTGCACCTGCCAGCTGACAAACCTCAAAAAGTAAGGGGTAACAAAACCAACAGATATGTTACTGTAACCAAACATTACTGTATTAATACTGTGTTTGATTTACTTTGGATAAAAGCCATTATGTGTTTCATAATGGGTTTTCATAACACATTCGTACGTTATGGCTTTATTTCATGGATCTTAAGATTTGGCTGGAATGTTTTGGTTTGTTTGTATAGATGGATGGACACGAGTGGGCAGCGTCCTAATGCGGTTTGTGCTTCCCCCGGAAACCAGAAAGGAAAACAAATAAGGGACAGCACTGCTTTCACCCGCTGCAAGGCAAAGACAAACAAAACCAGAAAGGGAACGCGACCTTGAGATGGTGAGATGTTCGTTTACACTTATTCTGAATCATTGATCTTAATCCGAATTGTAATCTGAATTAAAGGAACCTAATGTGAAAACAAAAACGGTACGGCTGTCTAATGTATTAAATAGCAGTAAACAACTACAAAGATCTTACATATATATCCTGTTTAAAGGATCATCTTACGACAGTATGAACCTCTATGCTTTCTATGCTCACCGATAAGACAAGAAATTCTCCCTGGTTAAGATAGTTAAGACTTACAAGGGACAAACCAGCACACCAATATCCCATGACACAAGTATCCTAGAAAGCAGCTATTCTGTTTTTATTAGCAGAAAAGAGGATTCAGAAAGATTACTGAACATGAGTTACAGACAGTTTTATCTAAACCTATAAACCATAATTCAGACCCAGTTTCCAGGTTTGATCCCCACACCCTCAACTGAGGTCTAAGATTCAGAACCAGACCGGATTTTTGGTCTATACAGATCTTTTAAACGAGACCACAAAATCATGACTCCAGCAGAGACCATAAAAGACAATAATCACAGACCGCTGTCTGACAACCAACCTCTTTCCATATACTTAGCAAATGTAAACAAATTATGAAAATATACATATATATTTGGGTGGTAGGTAAACAGCTGGTGTCAAGGGTTCCTTGCAGTGCAGGCAGCAGTGGTTTCCATCTACATACTAGTCCTCCACAATTTCTATAAAAGACTCTTTCATCATACACTATGGGCTCATGTCACGAAACGCATGAGATTCTCTGCAGCGCCGCAAGACCACTGCGAATATGCTGAGCAACGGGAAATGAAATGGCAGGGAACGTTTTCAGAACGTTGCCCTCCATTCTCTAAACATTCATTCGCTACGTTCGCTAAAAGGTATCAAACACATTCATGCATTAATGTTAGCATATTAGTAATATAGTAGTTATATAATGTTATAATAATATATAATATTAGTTATATAGCACATATATCAAAAACGTTATTCCTAAGTAGTTAGTGGAACGTTTTAAAAATGTTACAGAACGAAAAATGTTTGAATATCGTTTTTTTACCAAGCAATAACCTTAAAACAACTTCTAAAACACTGAAAGAGCTTTCAAAATAAAAAATGTTAACGTTAACCTAACGGAAACGTCAGGGAAACGTTCTTACAGCCTAAACTTGTTAGCTGGATATGCACAGGTTTCCACAGTAAACACAGAGATTTGGGTTTGGAGAGAACAATTTAGTCATAGGTGACTGTTTACCTAGTCCTGTACCAACTGCAAATGTCACAGCAGTCAGTCGTAATCACATCACTCGCCCATAACAACCACCATCACAACAACTGTAATCTAATAACCACGTCATGTGTCATTATCATAAGTGTCCAGTAACTTCAGCGAGAAATGAAGGCCGCATATTTTTACAGATTTAAGAGGCTAACCGTAACCATAAGTATTTCCACCTCGACCAAGATGAAAGACAGTCTAGCATTACTGTAACATTTGGTCAGGATATGGGTTTGGGTGACTGCCGTGCAGGAAAATAATGTCTGTTATGTTTTTTAATCCTGTCCTTCATGTTTGTTCTGATCTCGTAGTCTGTGTTTGTTCTTTTCCACTGTGGGTTATGATGTTCTGGACTGTGAGCCAAAGACACTCACGGATGTCCAAATACTGACTCGACTCGTTCAACTGACCTGGCAACTTTATTATTGTGTTCCAACAGGAGCACAAGGAGAAGATGACTGTCCAGGCGATGGACTTGGAAAATGAAATCAATGCAAACTGCTACATTGGGACTTTTTTGTGCAACGTATATATGCTCAATAGATATGACTCAATACGTCAATATGACTCAACTTGTACTAAATAACATAAATAGCATAAGATATTTTCACACGACCAGAAGGAGCAACTGTACAAAGTGACATTTTTACAAAAACAGCAAATGAGAAACTCAGTCTGTAAAAAAAGGTTAATTTTTATGGTATTGCTCTCACAGTATTAGAAATGCTGTTACAGTCCACTTACATACCGATTTGTATCCTTCACATTTTCTGTGTTAATTCTAAAGCAAAATACATCTAACTAAATGAATTTGAACATGGTTAAATGTGTTAAATGGTTAAATGACCTATTGGCATCTGTATTTTCAAATGATCCAAAATATGAATAATATATTTCACATGACAGAGTGATTATGTGAAGAACTGTATGGTTTTCTAATGTGCGGAATTCACCACGTGCCTGGTGATAAATCTTACATTAATGATTACAGTATTTTTAATAGCACAAGTCCCAAAATACTATTTTTCACAGTGGTTACTCTTCTCTATAGATTCAAAAAGGGTAGAATGGACCTTTCTGGTCATTTTGTATCATTTGTTGGCAAAATACAGCATGGCATGACTACCTAGAGACAAAGCAGCTGTGTATGTGGAATTACCAAGACTAGTGTGAGGCCATTTTTACATGTTTTTGTATTAACCTAACAACCAAATGATCTAAACTACAATAAAGCTTTATGTGTTAGCTTTAACATTTACTTCAGTCATACTGAATCCGTGGGCAAAGGTAGGTCATCCCAACTGTACTATGACCATTTCTGTTCCACCTATTCAGTTTATGGTTTTCACACTCTCACTTGCATGGTAGTAAAACCAAGAACTTACAATACACAACCACAAAACTATCTCCCACCCCGTGCTTCAGCATGAAGGTACATGAAGGTTCCTGTTTCAGAACTGTGAGGACATCACAGCTAACAGGGAATATTCTCAGAATGTTGGCTAACACTCTCTAAAAGTTCTTTCAAAGTTCTCAAAAATGTTTTTGTTATAACATTAGTAGAACGTTATAGATCATACGTATCAAAAACATTATTTTTAAGTCGTTAGTTTCAACATTTTAAACAGTTACAGAGTTAAAGTTTGAGAAATGTACCTAAAACCAAGCAAAAAACATTTAAAAAATTATGTTTTGAACATTCCTACAACATTCAAAATAACATTTTTAGTTTTTGTTACTTAATAGAAACGTTATGGAAATGTTCTTACAACCTAAAAATTGTTAGCTGGGACCTTAGCTGTATGTGTCTAACAACGTCCTGCAAGGAATTTCTGCTTAACAAACTTAACCTGACGGTGACTAAGTTACGACTGACACATACTCAAAATCTGACCTTTGCTTTACATCTCTGACCAAAGACAAATGCAACACAGGCCAGAAAGCTAAAGACTCCAAAAGCCAAGAAAAACAGGTCATGTAAACAGTGTGGTGGTGTTAAAAAAAAGGAAAGAATGAAACGTACTTCCTGTAGCTCAGTTGGTAGAGCATTGTGCTAGCAACACAAAGGTTGTGGGTTCAATTCCCAGGGCGCACATGCACTGACAAAAATGTGTAACTTGATTGAACTGCAAGTTGCTTTGGATAAAAGTGTCTGCCAAATGTAAAAACAGCTATAAGAAGCCCAGCTATATTAATGCTTTATTCTACATTTACATTTAGACATTTGGCAGACGCTTTATCCAAAGCGACTTACATTGCATTATACTACACATTGATCACTATACATTGAGTATGTGCAATCCCTGGGATCGAACCCATGACCTTGGCG